>JAHNEJ010000529.1:0-220810 GCA_022559845.1 Amorphophallus konjac | reverse complement strand
ACGTCTTTAACATCATTGAACATCTTCAAACATCGTTGAACATCTTGAATATTTTTGAATATTCGTCAGCCTGGACGCCGATGGTCAAATATTTACAGGCATCTTTGCATATCTATCAGCATGGATGCCGACGGTCGCGTTAATCAGAACATTTCCAGATATCGGCGAACATTTGTTGGCCCGGGTGCCAACGGTTGAGCATCTTTGATATCTTTGAAGATCTTTGTGCATCTTGGCCATCATGGAATCATCTGTCGGCTTGAACGCCGATGGTTGAACATCTTGGACATGACAAAACATCTGTCGAGCTGAGTGCCGACGGTTGAATCATCTTAACATCGGTTGAGCATCTTCGAATATCTGTCGGGCTGAATGCCGATGGTTGAACATTTTGAAACATCATTTATCATTTGTGAAGCCGGATGCCGGCGATTGAATTCCTTGAGTATCTATGAGTATTCATAAATATCTGCCGGCTCAGATGCCGATTTTAGGATATCTTTGAGCATCTTTGAATATTTGGCTGAGCGTCTTGGACATCTTCGGGTATTCATCAGCTAGACGCCGGCGATGGGATACCTTGAATATTCTTGATCATCTTTGAATATCCATCGACCCGGACGCCGACAGCTGGACATCTCTAACATCCTTTTGTTCTTTTCATCATCATTTTCACCCTCTTCATCATAATCCTGATCATCATCTTGATCATTCTGTCATCTTTCTTATCATTCTTCTTTTCAGCATTTTTTTTCATTTCATCATTAGTTAGGATCTTCATGATCACTTCTTCATCATCATCATCTCATTTTTTTTCAATCATCATGATCTCGATCATTTCCTCATCATCTTTCATCATGATTTACAGGCTCATCTCATCATCATTTCTCCTTCTTTTATTTATTTATTTATTTTTCATCCATCACGCTCCTCATGATCATCGTTTCCATCGTCTCTTCATCTTTTTTTTTCCTCTTTTTTTTTGGATTGCCATCTGGGCCTTCATCATTCGGATAGCCCCTATAATCGTCAGCCAATATGCAGTGCAGAAATCTACGATAGAACGGCTCTCGAAAGGCCTATATTATCATTTCATTCATCACTATTACGAGTGATCGTCGCCCCTAAGAGGGGGACACATCTGGCAGCAGCCGTACATAGGCTTCTTGACATTTCACACATCTTCCCCCAGAACATATCTTGAAGCATCCTTTTCGGCTTCCTGCCATAGCTCAAGAGGCTTGGAATGCCCTTTAGAGCATATTGTTCTTTGGCTGGTGTGGTGCGGCCGTAGTAGCCGCCCTCTTCAAGTTGTACATCTGATGAGGGTGCGGTGGATCCAACTTGTACTAGCCCATTTGCAGTTCACCTTTTTTGATGAGGTCTTCGATGACATCTTTAAATATGTAACAATCTTCGATCGAATGCCCCATCATTTGATGATATAGGCAGAATCGGGGATCGTCCCTCCTTTTGATATCGCTCGGTCTTTTCGACTCTGGGAGCACAATCCTGCCACATTCTTGGGCCCACTCAAAGAGGGTAGGAGTCTTATCTTTTGGGAAGGAATAGGGCTTCTTTATTTTTTTTCTTAGCGAAGGTGCTTGTTCAACAGGCTTAGTGGGAGAGACCCTGTGTAACGACCCAAGAATCCGATTACCGGGAAGGCCCGATAACCCGAGACTCGCACCGCCGCCCACGAGCCGGGAGAGCTCGGAAGGGCTAAAAGGAGTGTGGAGGCACAAAGAAATAGGAAATAAAGCAGGACAATACAATAATTAACAGAATAAATAAATAACTACAGCTATAACAGAGTCCAGTCCAACAGAAAGTACATTCTAAAGCAGTAAAGCGTACCACATGCCAAGTGAACACTCGGCCCGACAAGCTAGCAACTGAGAACCTCCGCTCCGCGCCCTCAAACCTCGAGGAAGAACCGCCACACCTGAAAAGTAGGGAATGAGTCTCCAAAATAGAGAGCAGGGGTCCCGCGGAACCCCAACCGGAAACAACGGCGGTAGCAGAAAGGAAGGCTACAAGAGCAACCGCAATAGCAGGAACAGTAAACCCGGTGGCCGGTCGAAGCACGGCACTAAAACTACTCCTACTGTACCAGAAACACACCCTGACCTCGCGGTCGAGGCTACCGGACTACACTAGTACCGCTTACCGAAGTAAAAACACACGGTAACCATGCCGTAGGGGCCTGTCCCCCGGACACAGTCGACCTGGACACGCTGTCCAAGGTGCAACCCCGACCATCCGATCGCGGGTACCGCACAATGAGACGCAACCTCGGTAGAGTCACTAGCACTAGTCTGACGGCTCGAAAACCAACACACGCGCCACGGCGAAACAACCGAAACTCAACGGTCGACACGACCGAAACCCGAAGTTCAAAGTCACAGAAACTGACAGTCTGTCGCTCCCAACTCGACAGGAGCACCTCCCACTAGAAGCACAGCCGGTAGCGTCCCCTGACGTCTTACACCGCGCCACAGGTGAACCGCCTGGCGTGGTAGCTCCTACCAAAGGCAAGAACACCGTACAAGTAACCACAAACAAGTGACTAGCTGGGGTCACGCCCGTCGACGTGGTCCAACCGCCCCCAACCACGTGTGCACACACAGACCATGCGTCCCAGGTCTGGCCTCTAACTGGTTTTCCCCTCAGCCAGACTCTGGCTGCAAGACGTGGGGCCCGACGGAAACCAGTCTAAAAACCGTCTCTAAGGGTAGCCTCTCCACCACTCCCTGGTGGGACCACTTGCGTGTAAGCAGGCTACGACTAGTAGAGGGTCACTGAGAGAGTAGACTCTCAAGACAACAGAAAACAACGTCCGTACCCGACGAAGTACGGGGACCATCCCACGTACCAGCACCGTCGCACGGCGACCACAGTCGGAGAAGAAACAGGACTCACAGTCCACGGTCACGCACGCACCCTACGCGAGAGTCTAGAAAACTCAAGTGGCGCTAAGCCACTGGGCTCTGGGCAGTCCTCTAGACGCACTACACCCAACGGTCCTTGAGTCACAAGACTCGGGGTCAAGACCGTTGTACGCAACAGCATTAGGCCGTCAATCTAGTCTAATCTCTAGGTCTAAAACCACGGTAGCACGAGTACCGAGACAACTCACGAGCCGCCAAGACCACTCCCTCGGGAAGGGAACGTAAAGGACCAAGGCCACCCACACGGGCCACACAGAAAACACAGAAGCATGATTCCCAAGGCAGCACACAAGCCGCCATGTCGATTTCCCATCTCAAGGCAAGCGGGAAACCTCCAACCCCAGGCCGGATAACTGGACTCGCAGTCCAAGGCCAAACACGTGGCCCACATGGGAATCGCCTTCCAAAGAAACCCACGACATGCCGGGGAGACCCCACCGCACACACACCAATACACGGTGACTCGATCGAACGTAACACGAAAGCCCAACACGCGAGAAGTCACCCGGACTCTCAATCCTACGGGCACGCTAAACGAGATAACATGGTCTTCCAAACACCCTCAAAATATGGACACAGAATCCCATGGGTGTCTGGCACTCACGAGACCGCACGTCGACCACTGGGTCCCAACCGGGTCGACCGGGGATCCACACATCGCGGAGCAAGGCGGAAAACACAAAAACTCGCCTCGAAACAACACAAAGCCTGACGGTCTAGCCCTAGACCGTCACATGGCTGTAACGGTCTAGGCGGGACCGTCATCCACCTGGCGGTCTAACGCAGGCCGTTACACAGCCCATAGGAACGCAGAATGTAACGTGCCTGGCTCAGCGCGTTACGTAAATGTAACGCGCCTGCCCTGGTGCGTCACGCGCGCCTCACGCTCCCAGCTTGAAAATGGGATGTAACGCGTCTGCCCCAGCGCGTTACACGAATGTAACGCGCCTGGTCCAGCGCGTTACACACACAGACACCCAGCGGTCAAACGACAACGGTTGGAACACCCCTGACCGCCCACCCCAGGCGCGTCACGGGTATGTAACGGTCCGTCGGGGGCCGTTACACCCCCAGCCCTCAGCTGGGTAACAGGGGATGTGACGCACCCACCCAGGCGCGTCACACGGCTGTGTCGGTCTATCGTGGGACCGTCACACCCACGAACACCAAAGCCCAAAGCAAAGGGAATGTAACGCCCCTGCCCAGGCGCGTTACACACACGTAACGGTCACTGGAATGACCGTCACACCCTCCCGAGAACGTTACGGCGGGAAACCATCCAAAACACCGATCCACGCCCCGATCACCCCCGGGTGATGGGGAAACAAAGGGGAATCCATCCCCAAGCCCCTAGGCATGCATCTAAACCCCTGGATCGGCCAAAAACGCCGTAAAACGAGAGATCGGCCCACAAGCCCTAAAACATGGGTTTTGCCCAAAAAAACCCCGATTCCACCCGCTCGGCTCACCACGGCCTACGAAACTCGCGGGAAAGGAAGTGAACGAGCTGGGGGTCCATCTCCCTACCTCCACCAAAGATTTCGCGCACCGTGGACGCCGATCCACGAAGAAACGCCTCCAAAACCCCGCCGGTGCCTCCACGCCCGCGAACCGGCTCGCCACTCGCCATCGCCTCGTTCCTCGACCCGACCTCGCAGTCCCTCATCCCACGGGCCTCGCCACCTATCCCCCATTCACCTCCGTCGGCCGTCGGAGAAGAGAGGGAGAGAAGAGAGAGCGTGAGAAGGGAGAGAGTGAGGAAGAGAGAATGAGGGGAAGAGAGAGAGTGTGGGGTTTATATAAGAAAATCCGGAAATTTGGAAAAATCCCAAAAAATAGAAAATCACAGCCTCGCGATCCTCGGAACGCACCGATCGCAACGGTACCACACTCGCCTAGGTGAACGGCCCGGTTCACCCGCAACGAGGTTCCGAAGGAATTACCGAAACACACACCGGGAATCGAAAAACACACGCGGAAAAGTCGCGGAGCTCTTCCGGGCCTCCGAAACAACTCCGGATCGCGCCGATCCGAACATGAAAGATGTCCGAAACATCATTTTAGACACAACGGAGCTAGATATACCGGAACGTAAATCCGGGACCCAAGAGGAAGGATCCAAAAAACCCGGGGCATTACAGCCCTCCCCCCTTAAAGGAATTTCATCCTCGAAATTCAGGACCTAGCACAAAGTCACAGGGGAAGAACATTGAACCAATTGACACGCTGTCAGAGCCCCAGCACAGAAGACCTCAATCCTCACGAAAACACCAATCCTGAGGGACACAGCCAGACCTACAATCACACACAACACCTAGCTCCTCGCGCCGAGCACACTGGCCAACAGAGCAGGCATATACCAAAGGGCACAGTCCAGGATCACCTCAGACAACGCGAGAATCCACCATGGTACCGCAGCCACAATCTTGCTCACCGAGGAAACACAACCCTTGACACAAGCAACAGCTACTGACCCATCCAATGGTCAGCAGACAAATCGCACATCAGCTTCGCAGCCAGCTGACAGGTCGCACACCCTCCTCAAGGGAGCAACCAAAATAGAGCCTCCACTAGCTCAAGCAGTCCTCTCAGCAGACCGCAACCAGAACATCGGCTCAGCACCAAGAAACACCTCACACATGGCAAGCCAAAAGCTGGATATAACACTGTGCCAACACTTGTCAGAAGATAAACTTCGACAAAGCCCAGATCCCATCCAGAAAGGCACATCACAGAAACGACCATCAAAGGTCTCGCTGGCACATGGCTCTCGCCACGCTCGAGCCCCGACAACCAGCACCTTCTGTCTGTGAAAAGACCATGCGCCGACGATCACCAACCGCTCGCTCAGGTTCTTCTTTCTTTCCTGGTCCTTCACCGGGTCCGAAGGAAATATTACAAACCTCGGCAAGCCATCCGTCGACTCTCACAAAGACCGAAGCGGCATCTCGAGCCGCACTCCTCTCAGAGTCCGCATCCGAGCTTGAACAACGCACCAACTCGACCCTCTCGGGGAGCACGACGAAACCAATTGACAAAATCCTGGTGTCTTCAGTCATCACCTCACTGGACTCAGACTCACAGGGGAACCATCCCATGCTGGTCACCAAACCAGGGATAACCATTGCGACACCAGCGTCCTATCAAGGACCACCAATCCGACGATAATCTCACAAAAGGCCTCCACCCACAGGCGTCACTCTTCCATCTGGTCTCATCAAATCCTTCGACCAATCCTGGTGGACACCTGCCAATCCCGATTCCGCCCTTACCACAGAGCCACGGGACACCACCTGAACAATGCTCACGGGTCCCTAAGCAAGATATGTCTCACCGGGGCCAGCTACGAGACTAGCCTTACCAGTCACCCGCAGCTACCAACAGGAACCCACAGCCTGGCAGAGATCACTTCTCCAAGAACGATCTCATTCGAGGACACGACTGGGAACACAAGTCGGGCACCAGGCCACCGACTCTGACCAACACGTCCTCGACCTCCGTCAGGCGACATCCTCAACAACCCCCTCCAGGTCTAACACCGACGCCAGACACGGCTTCCATTATAGGAACAGGGTACTCATGCGGCGCACTAGCCAGCACATTCCCCAGCACTCCATCCTGCCAGTGCCAACAATCATAACACCTCGAGCAACGGCACGGCAACAACACGGTTCACACCAAGGAACCAACCCTCCGATGCTCAACGCAAACTCAGGAATCCGCCTGTAGCAACCAACGCTACGATCTTGAACCAATGGGTTACAAGCCCACTACACTTCCGCTGCGCACTCAGATCCGCACACACAGTCGAAAAAGCGAACACCGCCCAACCAGCACTCGTCCTTCCGGAACAGCGCCAGCACCCTTACACGATAAGGGAACGGTCACAACTTCTCACAGGCAACCACCTTGCCAAGCATAATCTCTCTAACGAATGGAGAAACCAGCGCACTCCCGACCAACGGAAGAACTCCATGCTCGACCTGACCTCGAACCTCGCGCATGCTGGAAACAGCACCATCCAACACCAAGGAAAACCATCGCTTCCATCAGGTCAGCGCCTCCGACACACTCGGCGAGTGTCACGTCGGACCACAAGCACAGCATCTCTCGATGCACCATCGCTGCAATTCCTTGAACTGCAACACACCACACCAAGAGCCGCAACACGAGCCATAACGACAACCGCCGGCGCTCATCCTCCAGTCCCGAACTCGCCGTGGAGCCTTCACATATCAAGCCAACTCCAGGGCGAACGCAACCCATTCGCACACAAGAGCGCAGGAGCAAGACTTACTGGGACACCACAGCCCAATCCTGCCTCGAAATCCGCAAAACAATCGGGACCGACACGTCATTTCTGACGCCACAGAGCACGACAGGGACAATTGGCTCGACAAAAATCGCAGCTCACCGAGAAGATATTCCGCTCACCCGAGCACACTTCTCGATCAGAACACCTCAGGAGCTGGACAAACCTCAAGCTGAAGTGGCCAAAACCGACAGCAGCTCCCTCAGAGCACACTCACGGCCACTTAACAATGAAAAATCCTCTCCAGCCACCTGACCACGCCGCAGATTCCTCGAACGCAGCGCCGTGAGCTCGCGCCTGCCAGCAACCTCTGCCCAACGCAGCACAACCAGGGCCACCACCGATGAGGGAGAAGGCTCTCAACCTCGATCCTTAGACCCCATGCTGGCACGAAAGCCGCGGACAGTAACCACCTTCACAGCGCCGCACAGCGCACTCAAGCTCTCAAGCGAGAAACTAGGCGGAAAGCGAACACAAAACCCTAAGCCAGCTGCCGACTGTGCTGGACCTTATGGACTCTGATCACTGCAATGTCTTGAATTCCTATGTACGTCTACAACCACCGCTCTGATACCAGCTGTAACGACCCGAGAATCCGATTACCGGGAAGGCCCGATAACCCGAGACTCGCACCATCGCCCACGAGCCGGGAGGGCTCGGAAGGGCTAAAAGGAGTGTGGAGGCACAAAGAAATAGGAAATAAAGAAGGACAATACAACAATTAACAGAATAAATAAATAACTACAGCTATAACAGAGTCCAGTCTAACAGAAAGTACAGTCTAAAGCAGTAAAGCTTACCACTTGCCAAGTGAACACTCGGCTCGGCAAGCTGGCAACTGAGAACCTCCACTCCGCGCCCTCGAACCTCGAGGAAGAACCGCCACACCTGAAAAGTAGGGAATGAGTCTCCAAAACAGAGACTCAGCAGGGGTCCCGCGGAACCCCAACCGGAAACAACGACGGTAGCGGAAAGGAAGGCTACAAGAGCAACCGCAACAGCAGGAACAGTAAACCCGGTGGCCGGTCGAAGCACGGCACTACAACTACTCCTACTGTACCAGAAACACA
Source organism: Amorphophallus konjac (assembly GCA_022559845.1). Lineage (NCBI taxonomy): Eukaryota > Viridiplantae > Streptophyta > Magnoliopsida > Alismatales > Araceae > Amorphophallus > Amorphophallus konjac. The sequence continues at coordinate 212,477 of JAHNEJ010000529.1, read as the reverse complement.
CCCTGACCTCGCGGTCGAGGCTACCGGACTACACTAGTACTGCTTACCGAAGTAAAAACACACGGTAACCATGCCGTAGGGGCCTGTCCCCTGAACACAGTCGACCTGGACACGCTGTCCAAGGTGCAACCCCGACCATCCGATCGCGGGTACCGCACAACGAGACCTAACCTCGGTAGAGTCACTAGCACTAGTCTGACGGCGCAAAAACCAACACACGCGCCACGGCGAAACAACCGAAACTCAACGGTCGACACGACCGAAACCCGAAGGTCAAAGTCACAGAAATTGACAGTCTGTCACTCCCAACTCGACAGGAGTACCTCCCACTAGAAGCATAGCCGGTAGCGTCCCCTGACATCTTACACCGCGCCGCAGGTGAACCGCCTGGCGTGGTAGCTCCTACCAAAGGCACGAACACCGTACAAGTAACCACAAACAAGTGACTAGCTGGGGTCACGCCCGTCGACGTGGGTCCAACCGCCCCCAACCACGTGTGCACACACAGACCATGCGTCCCAGGTCTGGCCTCTAACTGGTTTTCCCCTCAGCCGGACTCTTGCTGCAAGACGTGGGGCCCGACGGAAATCAGTCTAAAAACCGTCTCTAAGGGTAGCCTCTCCACCACTCCCTGGTGGGACCACTCGCGTGTAAGCAGGCTACGACTAGTGGAGGGTCACTGAGAGAGTAGACTCTCAAGACAACAGAAAATAACGTCTGAACCCGACGAAGTACGGGGACCATCCCACGTACCAACACCGTCGCACGGCGACCACAGTCGGAGAAGAAATAGGACTCGCAGTCCACGGTCACGCACGCACCCTGTGCGAGAGTCGAGAAAACTCAAGTGGCGCTAAGCCACTGGGCTCTGGGCAGTCCTCTAGACGCACTACACCCAACGGTCCTTGAGTCACAAGACTCGGGGTCAAGACCGTTGTACGCAACAGCACAAGGTCGTCAATCTAGTCCAATCTCTAGGTTTGAAACCACGGTAGCACGAGTATCGAGACAACTCACGAGCCGCCAAGACCACTCCCTCGGGAAGGGAACGCAAAGGACTAGGGCTACCCACACGGGCCACACGAAAAACACAGAAGCACAATTTTCAAGGTAGCACACAAGTCGCCATGTCGATTTCCCATCTCAGGGCACGCGGGAAACCTACAACCCCAGGCCGGATAACTGGACTCGCAGTCCAAGGCCAAACACGTGGCCCACATGGGAATCACCTTCCAAAGAAACCCACGACATGCGGGGGAGACCCCACCGCACACACACCGATACACGGTGACTCGATCGAACGTAACACGAAAGCCCAACACGCGAGAAGTCACCCTGACTCTCAACCCTACGGGCACGCTAAACGAGATAACACGGTCTTCCAGACACCCTTAAAACACGGACACAGAATCCCATGGGTGTCTGGCACTCACGAGACCGCAAGTCGACCACTGGGTCCCAATCGGGTCGACCGGGGATCCACACATCGCGGAGCAAGGCGGAAAACACAAAAACTCGCCTCGAAACAACACAAAGCCTGACGGTTAGCCTTAGACTGTCACATGGCTGTAACGGTCTAGGCAGGACCGTTACATCCACCTGGCGGCCTAACGTAGGCCGTTACACGGCCCATAGGAACGCAGGATGTAACGCGCCTGGCTCAGCGCGTTACGCAAATGTAACGCGCCTGCCTGGTGCGTCACGCGCGCCTCACGCTCCCAGCGTGAAAACGGGATGTAACGCGCCTGCCCCAGTGCGTTACACGAATGTAACGTGCCTGGTCCAGCGCGTTACACACACAGACACCCAACGGTCAAACGACAACGGTTGGAACACCCCTGACGGCCCACCCCAGGCGCGTCACGGGTATGTAACAGTCCGTAGGGGGCCGTTACACCCCCAGCCCTCAGCTGGGTAACAGGGGATGTGACGCACCCACCCAGGCGCGTCACACGGCTGTGGCGGTTTATCGTGGGACCGTCACACCCACGAACGCCAAAGCCCAAAGCAAAGGGAATGTAACGCCCCTTCCCAGGCGCGTTACACACACGTAACGGTCACTGGAATGACCGTCACACCCTCCCGAGAACATTACGGCGGGAAACCATCCAAAACACCGATCCACGCCCCGATCACCCCCGGGTGATGGGGAAACAAAGGGGAATCCATCCCCAAGCCCCTAGGCATGCATCTAAACCCTTGGATCGGCCAAAAACGCCGTAAAACGAGAGATCAGCCCACAAGCCCTAAAACATGGGTTTTGCCCAAAAAAACCCCGATTCCACCCGCTCGGCTCACCACGGCCTACGAAACTCGCGGGAAAGGAAGTGCACGAGCTGGGGGTCCATCTCCCTACCTCCACCAAAGATTTCGCGCACCGTGGACGCCGATCCACGAAGAAACGCCTCCAAAACCCCGCCGGTGCCTCCACGCCTGCGAACCGGCTCGCCACGCGCCACCGCCTCGTTCCTCGACCCGTCCTCGCCGTTCCTCATCCCACGGGCCTCGCCACCTCGCCCCCATCCGCCTCCGTTGGCCGTCGGAGAAGAGAGGGAGAGAAGAGAGAGTGTGAGAAGGGAGAGAGTGAGGAAGAGAGAATGAGGGGAAGAGAGAGAGTGGGGGGTTTATATAGGAAAATCTGGAAATTTGGAAAAATCCTGAAAAATAGAAAATCACAGCCTCGCGATCCTCGGAACGCACCGATCGTAATGGTACCACACTCGCCTAGGTGAATGGCCCGGTTCACCCGCAACGAGGTTCTAAAGGAATTAGCGAAACACACACCGGGAATCGGAAAACACACGCGAAAAAGCCGCGGAGCTCTTCCGGTCCTCCGAAACCACTCCGGATCGCGCCGATCCGAACACGAAAGATGTCCGAAACATCATTTCGGACACAACGGAGCCAGATATACCGGAACGCAGATCCGGGACCCGAGAGGAAGGATCCGAAAAACCCGGGGCATTACACCCTGGCTACCTCTTTCGTTTTCTTCTGTTGTAGCTCGAAAGCCTTAAAATCTGAGGTGCATATTTCCTCTTGCGCCAGACGCGTGCCGGCTAGTTCATTCTTCCGGCTCGGGGCAACAATAGTCGGGTAATACTTTGCCAAGAAGGCCTTAGCATCAGCTGCCAGCTCATTTAGCTGTTCAAAGGATCTAACTTCGATGCCCATCACCCTTTGTAGGATTTCATCTTTCAGATTTCTTTCACATCTTCGAACGGCGTCCTCGTGACTCGAAGGGCACCAACATCTTTCATGAGGATTTCTCCCTTTTCTTGTATAGTCCAAAGCGGACTCATCATCTTTGTTTAATTATTTGTAATTTGGCCTCAGTGGCTTCCCCCTCGACCAGCTTCATCTTGGCCGCTCGCTCGACCCTTGGCTTATTCATCACTGCCGGAGCTATCGAACTCGGGTGCGGGCCAGCTGATTGTAGAAGCGGGTTTATCCCCGACATCGTATGAGGTATCATACTTGCCCCCTGGTGCGTCTGTGAAGCTGAAGGGCATATCAACGGCATATGTCGTATCTATTCAGAGGAGATGTCCCATGTATAATCATCTGCTAGCCGGGGCGTAGCTGGCGGCGGCGAGGTTCCGAGTGGCTCAGCACCACCCTACAAAACCTCGGATGAATGTCCGACTTGCCCGGGTATGGCTAAGTATAAGCACATCTTGCTTAATTTTTTCTTTATCTCTTCAACTTCTTGCAACCTTTGATATAGCTCGGCTACCATGGCAGGATCAGGTTGGGAAAAGTCAGGAGCATTACCCCCTATCTCGATTTTAGGTAGATTCAACGGCATCTTATCATCATCGCCGTGAACATCTTGTCCCCCAGAGGTTGACATTTCTGCCCCCACACCCTCATATGGAGGAGGGGTATTATGACATGCCTCCTCATCGGATGGTGGAAGGCATACTTCTTCATTTTATTCTTCATCAGCTTGCTCGAGCTGGGTAAGGTTGATAATGTATTATAGGAGAGAATAATGCTCTTCCCTCTATTCTTTGAGATCTTCTTTTTCTTATCCATTGTGGTCGGCGTATGCCCCCGCGATAGGTCATCTAGTGCGTAGGACACTTTTGATTTCCCTTTAGCTTCTTGTATCGGGCCCAGGGGTTCTAAATGTCCCCGCGGGATATGTTCATTGGCGCAGGCTGTGGGAGCCTCAGACACCTCTTCAGGTAATAGGTGGTATAAATATATTATGTTGACACCCCTCTTTAGATCGGGCAGCTCATGTGGACGTGGAGGATCCACTTTATGTTCATCCATCTGGAGCTCCCCTTTCCTGATCAGACTTTCAATAATGTTTTTAAATACATAACAGTCTTCAATAGGGTGCCCAAGTGCCTGATGGTATGGGTAGAATCGGGGATCATCTTTTCTTCGGGCATCACCAGGTCTCTTAGGCTCTATAAGAGTGATTTTGTTGTACTTAGTGGCCCATCCAAACAGGATCGAGGTCCTCTCCTTAGGGAAGGAGTAGGGCTTGTTCATCCTGGCGCGCAAGGAGGGGCCATCCTGCCACTCAGCCGGCTTGGCGGGAGGAGGGTGGACGACCCTTTATCTTTATCTTTTTGCAGCTCGAGCGTCTCTAAGTCGACTGTATGAACTTCCTTAGGCGCGGGTCGCTTATCAACTACTTTCTGGCTCAAAGCAGTAGGGGTAGAGGAACCACTAGAGAGGAAGGCCTCGATCTCCGCCACCACGTTGTTTAATCAGTCGAAAGACCTTATTTCAATTCCAATCATCTTTTCGAGGATCTCCCGTCTCAGGTTTTGTTTGCATATTTACACTGCATCTTCTTGATGTGGTGGACGCTTGCATCGCATGCTGAGATTTTGCCATCTTTTAATGTACTCCAAGGCTGTTTCATCATTCTTCTGCTTGGAGGCATATAGCTCGGCCATGGTGACCTCTCTTTCAGCAACGTGGAACCGTTCTCGTAACTTTTGTTGCATATCCGGCTAATCACTAATAGATCCGGATGGTAGATTTGAATACCATTCAAAGGCGTGGCCCGTGAGGGAGGCTCCGAAGAACTACAGCAGGTAGGATTCTTCTGTGGCTTGGTCGCCCATCATGTTAATATAATGTGCTATGTGCTCTTTAGGTGAGCCTTGCCTGTTGAATTTATCAAATTTTGGCGGCTTACTAACGCCAGCAAGTAGCTTTTTGGAAGCATGGTGAACCGAATACGGCACCTTGTAAACATCAAATGAGGCATGATCATCGTCGCCTCTATTGGTCAGCTTCTCTTCGATCATCTGTTCTATGATTAATTTGTTCATCATCGCCGGGTCAACCAGGCTTGGACATGGTTGAGCTTGTTGCATCTGCGGCATCATTGGCACCGTTGCTTGAGGTGCATCCGTAATCCCCTGATGCTGAGGAGCGGGCAGCAGTATTGGGGTCATGCCCCTAGTGTCATTAGGTGCCAGTTGAGAGGCCATCATTAGAGGAGAAGCTTCGAATTCATCAACACCTCGTTGCGAGATTTCAGGGAGAGCTTCAGCCTGTTTCGAGGCTATAGGATGCCTGCTGAGCTCGCTGAGCTGCCTTCTCAGTATCTCAACTTCTTGTTGATATCTTTGCATCATCATCATCATAGTAGCCGGATCAGGCATAGAGGAGCCGGAGGCATGACCCTGCCCTTCCGATGGCATATCTGAAGCGGGCGCTAGTCTCTCGCCGTCATCTTCGGCGGTGATCACATTTGCAGTCATCGCGATTAGATCCACGCCAGATTCTTCAGCCCAAGCTTGTGTTATCTCGGCTGCAACTTCCATAGATGAATTCCAATAGCAGTCGGTCACTCTGGCCGTATTACAGGTGAATATCTAGAGATGCCTACTTCTCCGAATCATCATAGATTTCAGGGATCGTGACATCCCGAGAGAGGTGTCTCGAAGGCCGCGGGTGTAATGCCCGTGAATTTTTTGGGATTAAATATGATTATTAAGCATTTAAAAAGGCTTAAGGGGCTACTTAAATGAATTAAGGGTTAATTAAATCGATTTTAAAGTCCTATAATAATCAAAGGACTAAGCCCAATTCAAATAGGCCCAAAGACCGAATTCTATCACCTTTTGACCCAAGCCCATTACTATAAACATATTTTGGGTAATTTACGGATTTAAAATAAGATAAATAGGCCAATTAATGGGATAAATAGGGGATATTTAAAAAATCTAAAAATCTTGGAATAAATGCCAAATGGCGATCTATCGCAAGACCGCCACCTCATGAAAGCGGTCCAGACATGACCGCTACTTCCTTCCGATTTCGTGAGTGAAAGAAATGTGGAAAGCTTAGATCTTTGGCATCCTAATCCCTAGGGATCGAAGTGTGTAGACATGTAAACATGTCTAGGACTCTTGGAGATCATCCTACCCCTAATTAGGACTCCTAGATCGATCTAATCCCTCAAACCCTAGCAAACTCTATAAATAGAGCTCAGATTCGATCTGCGCGAGCCTTACTTTTGGTTCGCGTTGATTCGACAGTAAGGAGTTGGTATTTCAGGTTGGTTCTTTAGAACTTTTTATTTACCTTAGTTTTATCTAACGCCCCTCCAAATTTCATGCTAGGAGGTCAAGCATCTAGAGAGTTAGGAGCCCCCGAAGTTGTTGTTTCTCTGCAAGGCGCTCAGGAACCAGTGTGCCGGTCCAAGGAAGATCTAGAGATTGGAAGCCCTAATCGAGGTATTTAGAAGTTCATCCTTTAAAATAATTTGTTAACCTTTATATCTTCTACCTACCCTCCAAATTTTATAGATTTAGGTAAAAAGGTTAAGGAGAATGAGGGATGAGAAGTTGCTGGTTTGGCACAGACGTGTAGAAATTAGGTCATTCCCCTAGTCCAAAATTCGAAGTCTAAACCCTGTAACAAAGGTAGGTTATCTCGTGAAAAGGCTTAAACATCAAGTTAGGAGTAAAAGCCCCCTATTTCCATATGATTTCATGCTTTATACACAGAGTATTTAATGTTTTACTATCACTGCGCATCTAGGTTATTCTTCCATGCATGATTTCTACCCTTAATAGAAAAGATGATAATTTTGGTTTAATCCATGTAATTCATGCATCATCATGATGTAAATTTGAATTATCATGCCTTACCTACCTGATTAGCATGTTTTCCATGCATTTATTGCTATAAGATTAAGCCTATACTTCGGTTTTAGTTTCTGTTTACAGTAGACAAGAAACGGTCTCTGTGAGACCGCCATCATTAGATAGCAGCCATTCGATAGACCGCCAACATCTGTATGCGGTCCTCACCTGATCACTATTTTTTTTTATTCTCTACTTCTTGTTAACTCTAAACAGATTGCAGATCGGCCCTATTAACTATATGATAAATCTAGGTAAATATATTTTATTCATAGTTTTCACTTCATATTCGTAAAATTGGTTATATTGTGCATCATCCTTGATAGATTGCATGTCTTACATGTTTTAAATATTTATTTTAAACTTATGCTAATTTCATGTCAAAACCATATACTCTTGTATTAAAGCTAAAGTTCATGTGCTTATGAGACTTGTTTCATTGATGATATTTGATCGTTGTTTTATCACAATTTCACTCTCATCTAAGTCTTTCTTAAGTACATGGCACGTATCTCAGTATGATGTCATTAGTTACACTTTGCACTTGAAAGGAACACTCTCTTGACTTGTGATCCTCTCCGTTGGATATTCCTTCCACCGGACTAGGTGATCTTGTTTCAAGGCCTCCGTAAGTCTCCATGAGCCTGGGATTCTCACTAGGACGCCGAGCTAGTTGTACCCTCAAAATCCAACTATCTAGAAAGCACTCACATGACCGGTGTTTTTCTGAGTCCTGGCTAGTAGCGGTCATCAAGGAGACCGCAACTGCCAAGTAGCGGTCGTCCCATGATTGATATCTCCTAGAGGTTTCACTGCGCCGACTCTTCTTTCTTCATGTGTCGACTTTGCCTAAGTTGCGTCCATCCCAGGACTGCCACTTTCACGTTGCGGCCAGGCTGTGACCGCTATTTCAAGAAAATGGCCCAGACATGACTGTTTCTATCTTAGCTGTGCTTAACCCGAGGTTTTGACCCAAGGGTTGATTTCCCTATGTTCCTAGGTGATCTATTGATTATCTAGACCCTAAAACCTTAATCAATAAATTATTAATGAACTATGAAAATTATTGAACGTACCGTTATGCTGCCGAATTCTTTCCGTGGCATGACCTTGTTCTTAATTCATCTTTGAACTCTCGTGATTCATCTTTGGTGCATTATTGGCCTACTTTGTTGATATTTCTCGTGGAAGTAGCTTGATTTATAACGTGAAGATGCGGATCGGGCACTGATTGTGTCCAAGGGCTCGACACTAGCCCCCTCAGTTGATTGCCGGAAGCATGCTATAAACCATGGGGTATGATGAATACTGGCATCGCATTGCATCGGGAGTACTTTTTTTATAGACGAGTGAAAATCACGAGGCTTTACATGAAATTATTACATTCTTGTTACATAGTTATGAAAAGTACATTCTCGATACATGCAATTGCATTCTTGTTACATGAAAGGTCACTTTACAATCTTGTTTGATCATGCTCTCACTCTACTTGAAATATCATAGATCTATAGTCTATACCTTGTTACTTGCGGTATTACTTTGGTTTTATTCGCATGTTTCATCGTATGCATTTATCTTCCTTTCTAGAGTTAAAATGTTAATTATTTAAATATTACCTACATATTGATACGAAGATACCTACTGGGAAAGTGTGCTCATTACCCCACTTTTCTAATCTTTCCAGGAAACTCTAGTGGATCGGATTCTGAGTATTTCGATGGTGGATCCGAGAGTGATGATTAAAGGCCCGAGAGAAGATTTAGAGTGTCATGAGTCCTTACGTTAGTTGGAGTCATATCATGTAATTTCTACTTTATTGAGTCATACTATGTAATTTTCATTTTTATTGAGTCAGGTGTGTCAAGGAGTCAAGTCATGTTCTTTATTGTAAAACTTTGATTATTATTCAATAAAAGCTAAGGTTCTTATGCATTTATTCTTATGTGTGTGGATGTGTTAGCGCTCTGATTATATTGCTCGCTTGCGGCGTACTTGCCGGATGTTCACGTTCCTGATTGGTTTCCGCTGCATAATCTCGGGGGGTGACAGCGGGAGTGCCCCCAGACGGCTCGAGTAGTATCATTTCACCCTTTGGCAGTGTGTATCACATATCGCGGCACTTTGGTTGGTGCCAGAGACTTGTAGGTGCAGCGGCCTTGTAAGGTTACCCCACCATGCTTCTCATCATGAGAGTAGGTATTTGCCCGCCGAACGTAACTCGAGAGTGCTGGCTAAAGGCGCGGCTAGGCCGGCTATAGATCTTTTTAAAATCCACTTAGATTAATAAGAAAGAATTATGAATAAACTAAGCTAAGTGTGGGGGAAAAGAAGTGGGAGCATGCGTGGATGCTATGTTGGAGGGTTGTGATTGCCAGAGGACTCGCGAGCCTCAAATTATATAACAATGAAAAAAGGAGGGATCACGATAATGCCTTTGAAGCGTGGGGAGATGTGAGTGCCTTCCTTCTCTTCCTATAGGCCGGCCGATGGAGAGAGTCTTCCTTGAGATTACCCTTGCAAAACAAGACAACACCAACAAAAGAATGGATTAGAATTGAACCAAGTGTAGTATCAAATCCAAATGGAACATACTACGTGAAGAGCATGGAAGATGACACACCTTATTGGTGCTTTGGCTTTTAAACCCCTATGCAAAGGGTGGGGGTAAAGATATGATGGTATGAATATAGTAGACGTGCAAATGTTGCACTGAAGGGAGGCTCAACGTGGTTGAGATGGAGATAAAAGAAAAAGATGATGATGCGTGCATGCAGTTAATGCAAATAAATAAAAGAAGTAACAGAGAACAGAGAAGAGATAGGAGGAGGAGAGGAAAAGCTTGGGCTTATTCTCCTGTGAAGGCTTTAGCTTTGACGTTCTGTGTCACGTCCCGACGCGGAATATCGAGGGCGCAACGAGTCGTAAACAAGCGTGTCGATCAGAGCATGTACAATTTTATTTCTAAAGTCAGAAATGAATGGGAAAATGATACTTTTATTCCATCAAAATGAAGTTTACAACACTAATTGATAAGCCATAAAGGCAAATTACAACTTCCAATCTCCAAGTACATCATCCTTGTAAAAACACTAATGACCTACATAAACCTAGGTAAAAGGAAAATCACTCTCTCACTCTTGTCCATTCCCTTGTTCAATGTCATTTCCTGCAACAATTAACCGAAAACGTAGGGTGAGCAATAAGCTCAGTAGGATTTTATATCTCTAAGAACCAGGCAATCTTGAAGTATTTAGCATGTTGAACCATTTTCCAAGTTGAATAGGGAAATGTTAAATCATGAAATTTGAATAGAATTTTGTAAAAGGAAATTTCAAGTACCAACAAGATAACAAGATATCAAGAGAAGTTTTCAAGTAATAACCTTTGAACAAGTAAAGAATTTCACGAATTTGGCCATTTCACGCAAGTCAAGTAATTCATGTAATTTTTCAAGTGGTCATGTAAACAAGTAAACAAGTATGAGTAGTGGAATGCCGTATCAAGTAAATCTATCATGCACTTTGGTGTAATGCCACACCGTTGGTCAATCAACTCCCATGGGCACAAGTACTTTCGGGCGCTCCCCCCCGGACCAGACCGGGCCCCATTAATGCCAAGCATTGAGTCATATGGATCAAAAGATCCCAAGTATGTCTAGACATCCACTTTAATGTATATGGCCAATGAATTTCAAGAAATAGGCTATTGGAAATAAGTACAGATCTGGCAAAATTCCAGAAGTTACAAGAAATGTGGACAATAGTTTTGAGGCATAATGTTTAACGACATTAAGTCGTGGAATTCAAGAACGAACGGTAACTAGAAAGAAAATTTAAGTAAATAGAATTATTTTTAAATTTCATAGTCTAATCTGATGTATTTTTTTTCACAATTAAGTGTTCTAGGTAAGAAGTAAAATTTTTAGAATTTAAAATCCTGATTTTTAGTTTTTTACTATTTAATTACTATTTATTTATCAATGTACTAGTTATTTGATAAGAAAATAGAGCTTATGTACTAAAAATAAGTTTTACTTGCTGAAAATAAATTTCATGTGTCACTTTACTGCTGAGATGATAAGATAGACTTTTCGTGCTGGAATTAACTTTTTATCATGCTGAAAATTATTATTTAATATATTAATATGAATACTTAACATGCTAATAATCCTCGTCAACTAACATACTAATGAGGTGACAAACATGAGTTTTACCATACTGTTTGCCTAAATTTTATGATAACAAAAAAAAAATTATACTGAAAAATGTTTTTATACATTTATTTGTTAATTATTTATTGAGAAAATAGGTTTATCATGCAGAAAATAATTTTTAAATAACTTTAGTATGCTGAAATTAATGCTAACATGATAAAATAATCATGACATACTGTAAATGATTTTATCTTACTGAAAGTAAGCATGCTGAAATTAATTTTTATCCCTTTATTTACTATTTTCTTGCTAGAAAATATGCAAAAATCAGTTTTAAATAAATATAACATGCTAAAAAATAATTTCCTATCTCAATATGCAGGAGGTAAATTTATCATACTAGAAATAATTTTTAACATGCTGAAACTAATTTTTATACATTACTTTACTAATAACATTATAAAAATAGATTTTTACATGCTGAAAAATAGTTTAAAATAACTTTAATATGCTGAAAAATAGTCTTAACAAGCTAAAATAATTCTAACATGCTGGAATTAATTTTATCATGCTGGAAGTATTTTTTAACATGCTGTAAATATTTTTCATGCATCAATTTACTAATAATATTGTAAAAATATATTTTTTTCATGGTAAAATATTTTTATTCCACAAAATGAATTTTTAACATGCTGAAAAATAATTTCAATATATCAATTTTTTGATAACAGATTTTTAGATACTGGGAATAATTTTCATTCATTAATTTATCAATTATTTGGTAAAAATAGATTTTCCACACTGAAAAATAGTCATTTAATATTGATTTTTTAAAAGAGGTGTCCAGGCGGCTGGACGCCTTCTTAAAATTCATTTTAATAAAATTTAAAAAAATAATTTATAGAGGCGTCTAGTCAATTGGACGCCTTATTTAAATTTATTTTAATAAAATTTTAATTTTTTATGAAGGCGTCCAGGCAGGTGGACGCCTTTATAAAGTTATTCTAATAAAATATTTATTTTTTATAGAGGCGTCCAATGCTTGGACGCCTTCTTGATATTATTTTAATATTTTTTTTCAAAATTTAGGACGGAGAGAGAGTCTGTCTGAGCGCGTCTTATCCAATGGACGTGCTCTGTTAACGCATCCGGATGGCTGGACGTCTTCTTTTTATTATATTCATTTTTTTATTTTTGAATTCTGGTCGGTGTAAAAGCGTCTGAGAACGCGTCTTATCGTGGAGACGCGTTCATTAACGCGAACTGAGTTTTAACAGCCACGGTTTTCCTAAAAAAAACGTGAATACCCTTCAATAAAATGCTAATAACTTGCTGATTTCTCAACGAAATTTAGGGAAACGGGTATCAATGGAAAGAGCATTGAAAAATACACAAGATAACATACTTTAATTAGAGTTTAGCCTGAGAGACACATATCTTTAGACGGATCTAAAGAAATATCCTCAAATATAAAGAAACTCATTGATCTTCCAAATCCTCCTTCAAATCTCCACTAATTCTTGCAACAGCATAACCTTAGCCTCCAGGGATGAGTTGAGGGTCGAATGGGGCTCTATTTATATCCAAAACTTGGTCAATTTTGTCAAGATTTCTCACATAATTCCACCTAACCCATTAGCTACGAATTAGAAGAAAATTCACATTTCTTCTCTTAATCTAGCCTCAATTTGGTGTGAAACCAATACAAAAACGGCTGGTCTAAAGTTATAAGTTAGGTATAGGTTGATTTTTGAGTCAATCTTCTAGAAATTAGATTATTTTAATCCCTTAAATGTCATATTAAACACATGTTACGAATTTAAGGTTATTTATCCTTTATTAAATCCTTTAATCCAACCCATTATGGATTATCCAATAGGCCAATTGTAATCCTAACCCATTATGTAAACTCTTATTGGGCTTTCTAAGATTTATCGAAGGTTTAAAGCATTTAATTTCTATTTACTTCAAGTAAATTTAAGTAAATTCAATAAACTAGCTTATTTCATATAATAAAAATGTAATTTGATTATTTCATAAAATTTTTAATTACATAATGAAATTAAAAAAATGATTTCTCATTTTTAATTATCGGGTTTCTACATTCTGGAGGAAACCCCTAAATGGATGAAGCTTTATGCGTAGGGGAAGACTTCTCTTTGAGGAATGAATCCCGCAGCACCTCCCCTCTGTAATCGAAAACCCCCCCCCCCCCTTAAGCAAACAACCGCAGGGGGCCTTTTTTAGGGAGAGATTCAAAGCTTTAATTCTCAAAAATTAGGATAATCATCCACGGAAGGAGATAAATCTGGGAAGAGTCCTCCCCACCTTAGAAAGCCACCCGGAAGACTTCCCCCAGTTGAAACGGAACTCAAAATAAGGAAAGAAGGAGTTGCTGGCGAGTTCGAGAAGTTACAGGAAATGGCGTCAGACCCAGTGGTCGCCTATTAAATGGGCGTCCACCACCTTGGACGTTATTTTAAAGTTAAAATATGAAAATCTGAAAATAAAAAGGAAACCGCGTCTGAGTTCACAAACGCTAATTCTAAATAAATTCGAATGTTGGGTGGAATTGGGAGCTCAAAATCGCAATGGAAATAGCGTCTAGAACTCTGGACGCTCAATATGAATTGGTGTCACCCATAGCTGACACCAATTGAAAAATACGTGAAATTACCTTGAAAATTATAAGATATGAAAATCAAGAATTCACATCCAACGAGGAGGTCGCCAATTATGAATTGTTGTCTAGGACGGTTGACAAATATTCTCGAAAACCCTCAAAATTATTTATTTTAACCAAAAGAATTGGCATCCAATGCTTAGGTTGCCCATTATGAATTGGCGTCCATTGGGTCTGTCGCTAATTCCTTAAAACTCGAAAAATTAGAGAAAAACTCCCAAAAAATCTAGAAAAATCCAAAAATAGAAAAAAGGGTAAAAAAAATAGAAAAATGGGAAAAACCACTCAAATAAGCTAATTTGAGAGTCAAAGCGAGGCTTTATAAAGTAATATGAGATACACTCACAGTAATATCAATTTTGACGTGTCTACAGTTGTCCTGCCTTGGCGTCTACTTTGCAAGGGAGCAGAGTGAGCTGAAAAGTAGATGCCAAGGTGTGATGAGACACGCAATCAACATCACTTGATGAGGATTAAATCCACAGCTCGAGATGAAGCAATCTTGGGAAGTTCAATGAAAGCAACAATGTTCAGATAAAAGAGGGAGTGTGCACGCGGGCACGAAGGAGATAAAAGAAGACGATCAACTTCCAACGCGGTGGAAGTACCCCAGGTCACAAACCTGTAGGTTTCACCATTGGAGAGCGGTTACCAGCCAATGTGGACGTATTGCAGCCAAAGTGGATCTAAGGAAAAAGAGGAATAAATAAGAGATATAAATCTAAACAAAGGAGTTTTCGAGAAAACCGCTCAAAATAGCAACAAGGCGAACTGAGGACTCAATTCGACAGTGAATATCTCATATCTTAAAAATTAAGATCATTTGACTCTCAAAATCAGCTTAACAGAATGATTTTCACTGTTGATTCAAAGTCCTACATTAATGCATGCTGGGTTTAGAAGAAAAATTAAAATAAATTAAAATAGAAAATAATCAAGGACAATATTGTTAAGCTGCCAAGACTGAGTCAAGAAACCAATTTTATGAACCGATACTAAGCCGAAGCCCATTTATCCGCCCACCAATTCACAAAAGGGAATCATCGTCCCCAGTCTTAAACAGCTCAACGGCGTATCTATGCGACTAAGATTCCTCTAGAATCATCATTATTTTTGATGAAGGGGAACTCAAATTTCAGATTTACCAAAGCCATAAGGTCCTTGATATAATCTAATAGCGTATGTAGCATGTAGTAGGAATGCATACAGGGAGAGATGGTGATAGCAATAAAGATGAGGGAACTGAGATGGCACCGTGGGGACTTGGATGATGATGCCCAGTCGGTGGGACCAAGAGCTTCTTCCTGCACTCAAAATTATTTAGCCAAGACTCAAAATTTGTTAGCCAAGATATCGTGATAGATAAAGCAATTGAAGTATAGCAGCCATAACATGAATAGCGTGTATCAAAGCATCAATAGCATAGTAAGGCAAATCATGCAAGGCATGTTCATCATTAGAGCTTTAGCATTGTTTCTCATGAGGAGGACCAACTTGGCTAATCAGTTGATTGATGTGGATTGGAATGATAAAAAATGCCCAGATAAAAATCGGTAAGAATGCCTTGTAGGAGAACGGTGCGCGGGGCGTTCAGAGTAATCAGGAGATTTGGCAGTGAATTGCTCAGGATGACAAGAATAATCAGACTCGACATAAATAAGCAAGAATCACTATGAAGGATAGAGAGATGATAATCGAGAGTGCCCAGAATGGCAAAACATGGAGATCAATGTGAGTCATTAATGATGTGGGTGAGAAGAGGACTCATCCCAAATTCTTGGTCCTTGCAAAAGAAATGTCCCTGGAAAAGAAACATCATCAGAATAATACAATGCATTTTTTTGGATTTTTATTTTTTTTGGAATATGTAAATTTTTATGAGTTTTGAGAGTATTCAATTTTTTTTGTATTTCAAAAAATATTTGATTTTTTATGGTTTTTGGTTTAGGCGTTGCTAGTTTAACACCAATGGGAATTCAAATCACCGGCTGGGGTTCTCGTTCTTTACCCTTTCACTAAGAACCGTCCAAAGCCGGGCGTGCATTTAAAGGTGGCACCCTACAGTCTATTGCCCATGGTTAACGGTGCCTCTACCAAGGCCATACCTGAGAAACATTCAGCCTCGGAGGGAGAAGAGAAGAAATTTTGGATATAAACTTTATGCAGGCTAGGAGATATCGGGACTCGAAATCATTCCAAGGTACTACCCCTCAAAGAGGTGGTCTGTTACGCCGAGACTTTGTGTCTTTGATTTTTAGACCCTTGACATACATACGACTAGGGTTTTCCCTGCGGGGACTTTGCCTCTCTTGACATGCCTTTATCTCATAATTTTACATTTATTGAATTTTGACGTTGATATAGCCCTTTTGGCTAGATATATCATGGAAACTCATTTTGATTTCGAGTCAAGACTGCCCCTATTTGAGTCTTCTCCCGTATTGGGAAGTACCTAGGTTGGTCATCTTATCCGTCAACCTCTTGCCCCTGCACTAGGCCGAGTAAAGAAGAGAAAAGACTTTCGTGCATAACCATGGCATGGCCGAAGCAGCAACGATGTTTACCAAAGGAAGCAGGCTAAGGACGCCATAAAGTGTGTGGAGTGCCCAGCTAAGGATTTCCCTTAACAAGCGGGAAAAGGATGCCAAACTCCCAGTGCGACGTTCTTAGTAACCAGAAGTGCTGCAAAAGCAAGCCTAAAGACACTTTTTGATTTTTTTTTAGGGAAGGGGGAGAATTCAATAAAGATAAAGACCCATGATAAATGCCTTGAAATACCACTCTTAATCATGTTAAGAAGCACTTCATTTTAAAAACCGTGCGTGAAGGAATGAATGCAAATCTTATGCAAAAAAAAAAAATGTTACCTTGCAACCTTATTAAACAACAGCGGCCAGAGGTGATCTTGATCATCATGAGATTTGTCCTCAAGTGGCAGATAAAAAGATTGGAAGCAAAGGTTTGACGTGGCTTAACAAGAAGCAGTGGTACCAAGACCAGACTCAGACGAATAAGGATAAAAGGAAAAGAGGCGAGGGCTAGAACTCCCTCGCTAAGGTGCTGAGACCCTGATCACAAGGAATGGTCTACAGAAGAAGCGGAAAATTAAGGGGAGGAGTGAGGACTAAAGCCTCGAAAGCAGTGGGAGAACGAACAGATGTCCAGAGTGGTTGATGCAGAAGAAGTCGGGTCGGACCCGGGATCAGGAGGGATTAAGAGGAGCAATTGGTAGATGGAGAGCGGGGAATCCAGAGGGTCCGGAGGCAAAGGAGGAGAATCGCGATGGGAAGAAGAATCTGGAGATTCTGGAGGGAGAAAATATCGAGGGACGCGATGCCCTAGGAAAAGGTACGAACACAAATTGTTTAAAAGGGGGAAGAGAATAAAGGACGTGATGCCCCGGAGGAGTAGAAGGATAAATCGAAAGAAAGATGGGAAGTCCGGAGGCTCCGGAGGAGGAAGATGTAAAGGGGCGCGATGCCCTGAGAAATCCGGAGGTTCCGGAGGAAGAAAATAGAAAGGGGCGTGATGCCCGGAAAGGATGTCCGGAGGTTCCAGAGGAATAGAGATGGAAGGGACGTGATGCCCAGGGAGAATCAGTGAGAAGCCCGGAGGACCCAGACATGAGGGTGTAGAGGGGCGCGATGCCCAAAGAGGGAGGTCCGGAGGTTCTGGAGGAATAGAATCAGAAGGGATGCGATGCCCCGGGAGGAAGAGAAAAAGATTCGGAGGGTCCGGATGCAAGAGTTGGGAATGGGCGTAATGCCCTGAGAGAAGTCTGGAGGGGGCGCAATGCCCTGCGAATAGAGGAAAATTCAGAAGGTCCGGATATAAGAAGTGGGAGGGGGAGCAATGCCCTGGGAGGAAACTGGAGGGGGCGCAATGCCCTGCGAATAGAGGAAAATCCGGAAGGTCCGGATATAAGAAGTGGGAGGGGGCGCAATGCCCTGGGAGGAAACTAGAGGGGGCGTGATGCCCGGCCAGTGTCAGGGGACCCGGACATCCCGAAAGTAGAGATGAATGAGATGGGGAATGTGGAGGATCCGGAGGTTCTGGAAGGCGGGGAAGATACGGGTTCGAAAACCCGGGAAAGAAGGAATGCAAATGCATGTGAATACAATGCAATGGATTCGTGGAATTCAATGAGTGCAAAGAATGCATGGACTGAGAAGGTGAGATCCTCTTTCCCAATCTGTGAGTGGACCATAAGGTGATAGATGAAAATGGGGATGAAGTAGAATAGAGAGTAGGTAAGGTAGCGGAAGGCCCCTTAGAACCAAGATAATCGCCCCTCCATAGCAGTGAAAGTGTACAGCCAGTTGGCCCAATGGATAAAGTAAAGGCCCCTGATGAAGCTTCAACAATAAATGATAACTCCCTTGGAGGGCGAAGAACAATAATGTGAGGGAGTTTAAAAGTTGCAATGGGAAGCATCGTCTCGCCCAGGGATTGTGGCGTATGAAGAGTGTTGAACCAAATGGGCATTTGTCCCTTATACGGAAGAATGGATTTGGCAATGGAGGGTTGAAACAAGGGGTGCCTTGCCCGACCCTTGGGCATGGACTTACACGGTATCAAATCTTGACATTCTCTTTTGGTGAGCAGCCGCGGGGACTTGACCTCTTCAACCATGCTCGGCAGAAAAACACGGATTGACATCCGGAAAATAAACTCTTGCATCTTGAACAACATAGCCGTGGCCAACTCCTTCTTGCCCGACTCTCGATCATCTTCGGCACAAGTACTTGCAACAATACACCCACTCCGAGTGGTAAAATGTGGTAAGGCGGAGGCGGAAGGCTCCATGGATGGTGGAGGTGTAATGGAAGGTGTTGGAGGGAACACGTCGAGCTTCTCCCCTTGCTCGGAAGCGGATGGGGCTGGCTCGAGTGCAAAAAGGGGTGGACCCTGCTCAGGATTAGCCATGGGTAAAGGTGAAGGGTTAAGTGGTGAAGTAGGTGTAGTTGGGTTAGGGGTTAAAAGGGTAATGGAGGGCCGAGGTGACGGCAAAAGAGGGTTAGCTGGAGAGGGTTTAGTGGTGGGCTCAGCGGAGGCCGGTGGAGTAGAGGTTAATGAAGGTATAACAGGTGAAGGCTTAGTGGGAGGTTCAGCGGAGGCCGATGTTGTGGGGGCTAATGGTGTGGGGCTTAGAGGAGGTATAATGAGAGGTGTAAAAGAAGGAGGTTTAGTACATAGGAAATGCCGGATGGGGCGAGAGGTGTTAGGGGTAGAAGAAGACTCATGATGTGCCGGCGTGGGTGATTGGAGTAGCGACCCATCGTTGTAATACCAATAAGTCTCAAAAATGGGGGTTGGATCGGGGACGGTGGCATCGTCATGAGCAGGAGGTTCATCTGGTGGTAGTGGAGGAAGAGGAAAACGAAGGAAACTCGGAAGGGGTGCCTTCGAACCTTCATCTCATGCCGTCTTCGATTCTTCATCTGTCGGCTCTTCATTGTCAGGCTCAAGTGGACGCCGTAGTGGAGGTATATTAATGGGTGGTGAAATGTAATGTGGAGGATTTTGTGTATATGGAGGCGGAGGGCCATATGAATGAATGGGGTGAATAGGTGGAGGGCGGGCGACGTTCACTTGATCATTGAGATCTGCCAGCTCTTGCTCACATATGTTGATGCCCTAGTCGTCTCTCCTCTCCTTCCATTCTTTCTCCATCTTAGTGATTTTGTTCAGGAAGGCGTGAAGAGGATTGACTGGAGAAGGAGGAGGAGGAGCGGGCCGCGAGCTCGTGACCCTCTTTAGTTGTTCCTCCAACGAAGCGACTTTATCAACGAGAACCTGTTGGAGGGGCATAACATGAGAAGTAGAGGGTTTGCAAGGCCTTGAAGGAGGGGCCGCATAAGATGGCCGGGGAGGGGGATTAATGGGCTGACCCGGAAAAGGACCCGATCGGGCCGGATTGCAAGGAATAAAAGGGCCTTGAGGCCGTGAAAGTGGAGGAATAGAAGGAGGTGGGTGACGGACCACCCGAAGAGGAGTATGTGTAGAAGGAGGCGGCTGGTGATGGGCCACCCGAATGGGAGTGGAAAGAGGATGAGAAGTATGAAATGCACCCTCAATAATGGCCTTAAGGGCTTGGATTTGTTGAGGGGTGAGATAATCTATTGCATGCAAAATTTGAGAGACCTTCTCGTCATGGGGAGGAGACGGTCCCGAGGGAGTGGCTCGTGATTGAGGCAAGGGACCACAAGCTTGAAAGTTGCCCATAGGTTGGGCAAGACCATAAGAATGGGGACATGGTCCCTTGAACGAATTGTGGTGAGAATTATGATGAACATGTTGAAATTGAGGAGTGTAGGATGTGCTAGGTTGTGCATCCTCATGATTATAATTAGGATTAAACATGTTGGTTTGATTATCAAAGTGAAACATCATACAAATAATCAATATTCAATCAAAATGTTTTGCAAGAACAGCAAACAAGTTGGAATGTCACGCTTGATTTTCCTTTTATGTTGAACCTTGGTGAATAAAATGATTTTATCAAAGTTGATGTGATTCAGTCAAGGTAGGAACCAAGTTTCAATAAGGTATTACTTCAAATGCCAACTAGGTTGATTCTCACCATGCATAGACCAACTAAACTCGGGAACTTCAAAGGGTACAACCTGCCCGACATCCGTGAAGAAATCTACGGGTGCGAGGACTTATGGAGGCCTTGGTTTAGGAGATCCCGATCCAAAGAGACGGAGTGCTCAATGGAGGATCCTTCCTTAACCAAGAGAGGGGTATGGTCTCCGAGAAGTGTAGGGAGAGGAGGTATCCCAAGCCAATGCCAATACCCTGTGCAGATGCTAATGCAAGAGAATATAGGAAAAAAGAATGATACAGGTGATGAATGGCAATAGAACAATGGGAAAGGAGAAACTGTGAACACAATCTGATGATGCTTTAATAGAAATGGTGAAATGCAAAATAACGTGCAATGATAGGGAACAACAGGAGATAGGGCATGATATGCAGTAGAGACAAAATGTAACAGGAGGGGAGGAACGTGATATACAACAAGTGCAACAGGGAAACACATGATACGAATATGATGATATTAGTATGCCACAAATGCAACAGGGAAATTCTTCAATATGAATATAATAGTGCAACCGGTGTAATTGGAAAACACTAGATATGCAACAATTATAACAGGAAATGCAGCAACGAGTTGTATTTAATATGCAACAGATGAATGCAAATGAATATGATATGCAACAGAGAATGCAAATGAATATGCAACCGAGAATGCTCGGGATATGACTATGCAACAAATGCAAGAACGAGTATAAATGCAACATATTATATACTAACAGAGAACCGCGATGAATGCAACAGAGAAATGAGCGTCCATAACTATGGGCACCATTTTTTTATTTTATTTTTTAGGGAATGGGTGCCCAGTGGCCTGGACGCAAGTTTTTTTTTTCAGATAATGGGCGTCCAGAAGCTTGGACTCAAGTTTTTTTTCTTTTTGTTTCTTTTTTTTCAGGTAATGGGCGTCTAGTTATCTGGAAGCAAGTTTTTTTTTTTTACAAAAGGAATGGGCGACTGCCCATATGTGCGCCCATTTTTTTCTTTTTTTCCTTTTTTTAAACCTGCAATAACGACCATAAAGATAATCAAATATAGAATAACCGATGGAAGAACAGAAAACTCACAAACTCCGGGCAATCACAAAACCACAGGAAATGAGCGTCAGTCACAGTGGACGCTCATTAAATGGGCGCCCACAAAATTGGACGCTGAATTTTTTTTTCAACATAACAGAAGTAGAATTATAATAAAACCTTATCAAATTAAACAATCACAGGTTGTGCAGCCAGTGCACAGTAAGGGAGAAGAGTGCTACATGGAGCACTAACGGAAATGGAAAATGCACCATGGGTGCCAAGGGAGATGGCACACGAGGGTGCCCAAATGGAAAGGGTAATCAAAAGAAAAAATAAAAGGGGTCCCACCGTGATCGCCAATCTGTAGATCTTTTTAAAATCCACTTAGATTAATAAGAAAGAAATATGAATAAACTAAGCTAAGTGTGGGGGATAAGAAGTGGGAGCATGCGTGGATGCTATGTTGGAGGGTTGTGATCGCCAGAGGACTCGCGGGCCTTGAATTATATAACAATGAAAAAAAGGAGGGATCACGATAATACCTTTGAAGCGTGGGGAGATGTGAGTGCCTTCCTTCTCTTCCTATCGACCGGCCGATGGAGAAAGTCTTCCTTGAGATTACCCTTGCAAAACAAGACAACACCAACAAAATAATGGATTAGAATAGAACCAAGTGTAGTTTCAAATCCAAATGAAACATACAACGTGAAGAGCATGGAATATGACACACTTTATTGGCGCTTTGGCCTTTAAACCCCTATGCAAAGGGTGGGGGTAAAGATATGATGGTATGAATATAGTAGAGGTGCAAATGTTGCACTGAAGGGAGGCTCAACGTGGTTGAGATGGAGATAAAAGAAGAAGATGATGATGCGTGCATGCAGTTAATGCAAATAAATAAAAGAAGCAATAGAGAACAGAGAAGAGATAGGAGGAGGAGGAGAAAAGCCTGGGCTTATTCTCCTGCGAAGGCTTTAGCTTTGACGTTCTGGAGGAAGCCCCCGAATGGATGAAGCTTTATGCACTGGGGAAGACTTCTCTTTGAGGAATGAATCCGGCAGCACCTCCCCTCTATAATCGAAAATCCCCCCTTAAGCAAAGAATCGCAGGGGGGGCCTTTTATAGGGAGAGATTCGAAGCTTTAATTCCCAAAAATTAGGATAATCATCCACGGAAGGAGATAAATCTGGGAAGAGTCCTTCCCACCTTGGAAAGCCACCTGGAAGACTTCCCCCAGTTGAAACGAGACTCAAAACAAGGAAAGAAGGAGATGCCGGCGAGTTCGGGAAGTTACAGGAAATGCCGTCAGACCGAGTGGTCACCTATTAAATAGGCGTCCACCACCTTGGACATTATTTTAAAGTTAAAATATGGAAATCTGAAAATAAAAAAGAGTCCGCGTCTGAGTTGACAGACGCTAATTCTAAATAAATCCAAATTTTGGGTGAAATTGGGAGCTCAAAATAGCAAGGGAAATAGAGTCTGGAACTCTAGACGCTCAATATGAATTGGCGTCACCCATAGCTGACATCAATTGAATAATACGTGAAATTACCTTGAAAATCATTAAAGATATGAAAATCAAGAATTCACGTCCAACGAGGAGGTCGCCAATTATGAATTGGCGTCTAGCACGGTTGACGCATATTCTCGAAAACCCTCAAAATTATTTATTTTAACCAACAGAATTGGCATCCAATGCTTAGGTTGCCCATTATGAATTGGCGTCCATTGGGTCCGTCGCTAATTCATTAAAGCCTAGAAAATTAGAGAAAAACTCCAGAAAAATCCAAAAAAAAGGAAAAACGGGTAAAAAAATATAAAAATGGGAAAATTTACTCAAATAATCTAATTTGAGGGTCAAAGTGCGGCGTTATAAAGCAATATGAGATGCACTCACAGTAATGTCAATTTTGACGTCTCTACATTGGCATCTCGGCCTTCCCTTCTTGTTCTTCTCCTCTTCTTGTGGGTCCACTAACCACGACCGACCTTAGTGGAGCTAAAATCAGGGCACGTGCTTGTTTGGGCACCCAAGTGTGCTTGTATTTGGTTGTCTTTGGAGGCAACCCACCCTTCATCTTGGACTCGGAGCGGTCCATCTTGATTTGGGCCAGCGCTTGGAAGGTATTACGCACCGGCGATATTGAAATCACCCTATCGGGTGTAACTCTAGCATGTCGGCCATTCAGGAATACCTGGATGCCTCCGATGAGCACGGACTTGCCCAAAATGGATAGCCGGCTCCGTGGTGTGCCAGGATTCTTCTTGGCCGCCCTGTGGTAGCCAGTGTGCGCCTCTTGCTACTTGAGACGCAGTGGTCAGCTTGGTGGACAAAGGGGCCCACCACTTGAGTCTTCTCAGATGCCGCCGTTACAGTGGTGGAAGGCTTCATCCCCTAGACATCCAGGAGTTCCACGAATGCGACCCCCAAGAAGTTGGAGAAGCCGACGACAGGTGAGAAACTATCGAATTGGATCGGCACAGCTAAGTAGCCATGGGTGGCATGGCTAGTGACAACAAGGGGTTCGAACGACACGGCCATCGTAGTTATCGAAAAGCAATCTGCGAGATTAAATTACACAGTTAGAATTTTAAGAAGAGGCCATTGGACCCCTAATCCTGGCAAGGAGATGAAGGGAGATTTGGTCCCACCGGGCGTGCCAAACTTGTGGACACACTTTCAGAACATCTATATTTTTTATTCATTTTATTTGTTTATTTATTCATTTATTTGGTTTATTTCGTGCGTGGGTGTGCCAGTCACATATGTGACGATTTATTCGGCCTTCAAAGAAGCCACTGGTGCGCATCGTCTGACTGAACAGACGATACTGGATATCATGTCGGGACAGAAACCCACAGTGCCGTAAAGGCCACGACGTTAATAACATCCCCTCGGAAAGGAAAAACCCTTGAATGATTGCTAGGAAAAGGGGCCTTATGGCCTGGAATTAAAATTAAAGAAATGATATTAATGAACTCTCGAACTGTGTTTAAACAAGCCCCGTATTGGGGTGTAAACGTTCAAAGATATGTCGGTCACTCACGGACCAATTCATGTTCGGACGGAAGTCCATGTTTGTAGCATGAGAGATGTCGATAGAACTGCACAAATGTCTATCGCGTGTACGGCAAGTTTAATAAGAAAGCGGAATTATATCCCAGTAGAAACGGGTCAAGTTTGATGAACTATCGACCCAAGACAATGCCGGATCATGGCCATATCAGGATGGTTCCCAAGATCCGAATCCGACTTAGCGGGACGTCGTTGATATTCCTTTCACCGTGTTTTAGGGAAGCGAGAGCTCCGGAGCGGACGTTATCATGTTTTTATTTTTTTATTTGGTTATTAGATTTTCTTTTATTCATTTAGGTGCATGGATGTACTTTCCCTCATTTGTTAGTGTTGTAGTTATATATTTTGTTTGGTTATTCAATTATATGTTTTTTTTAGGGAATACACTTCTTTTATTCATTTGTTATTATCATCCCTTGTTTGATTATTTAGTACTTTAGATGTTTTTTTTGGTTTTATGCTTTCTTTGTCACTTGGTTATTTGTTTTCCTTTTTTTGATTTATTTTATTTTGTTGTCTTGCCCTTTTCTTTCATTTGATTTTGTTTGCTTGTTATTTTGTAATTTTCTTTTTTTTAAGGAAACAAGAGAGGGGGAAGGGTGATCCGGCGCGCCAATGGGCCGCGCCGGATCACCTCCCCATCTCCTCCTCTTTGTTCTTCTTTATTTTGTTTTTACAGGGAGTGATGAATTGGCGATGAGGTTAGAGTGGGAGAGAGAGAGGCGGAGGTGATCCGACGCACCAATGGGCACGCCGGTTCACCCCCGTTTAGGTGGATCGGCACGGGGGGGGAGGGGGAAGAGGGCCAAGTCGACTTCCCCCTCCTCATAGCAGCAGAATGGAGCGCTTGAAAGGGGGAGGGTCGACCCTTTGGGTCGACCCCATGGCTTTAGATAGATTTTCTGATTTGGCAGAGTAGATTGGGGGGGTGTTTATGCATTTGGGGTTTGTTCTTGCTTGGTTCACGGGATATGCTTATGCTTTTTTTCTGTTTTGAACTCATTCTTTTCTAACATTTGTTCATGCAGATGCAGCAGGAGGTTAAGTGGGGTTTGATGTGTATACAAGAGGTCGACACAGGGCCTTTTGGAGTCGATGCAGGCAGGTCGACAGGAAGGTTTTTGGTGTACGCAGGAGTGTTTAAGTGCAGGCTTTTAGTTCATTTAGCCAGGTGGATTGTGGGGTTTCATTTATGCCTCTATGCTGCATATGAGGGATATGTGATATGCTTATTCTTTTCTCTTTCTTTTTTTTGTGTGGAAATGCATGTGCAGTTTGATCCAAAGGGGCTCATTGTGCATTTGATGATCTTAAGATTTTTTTTATTCATCATTTTTTTATTCAAACCCATTCTCAAGGTTAACGTGGTTTGATTGTTCATCTTTTCGTTATTCACATTCCTACCAAAAATTCGGCAGCACCTCCCCCATACCTAGGTTATGCGGGGTGTGAAAGAGAGACACGCCCATGGACAAGTAGACGGCCTCAAAAATCTTGGGTAAACCGAGAACGGCTACCCTCAAACTTGGGTTGGGCACGGAACCCCGAGGACTAGCCTACGAGGGGCTCTGGCAGCCCATGGGTGATAATATCCGAAGCTCGGGATATAGGTTCATTATGTTGGCCGTCATATGGCTATCTTTTTATTCACCTTTCGAATGGAGTTCCCTGGGGACCACGCTATGAAGAAGTGAGTCCCGGGGGGCCTGGGGTGATCATCGTAGGAAAGCAGACAATGCACTTTGGCCAACGAAGGAGGGATGTTGATGGGGTGCGTGAGCTGATAGAAATAGATCTAGAGGGGGGTGAATGGATCTTTTAGAAATTTTGATCAATTTAGGATTTGAACGAAGTGAGAAATACAAATTCAATGGATAAACTGTCAAGCATCAGAGATGTGTACTCAATCAATCACCACAGTTGGATTACGGTCCTAGTATGCATCTGGCGGAAAGCAATCAACGAATCAAACCATAAAGGACAAAAGGATTTTTTAGGTGGTTCGGTCCTCCAGACCTACATCCACCCCACACTCAAACCTGAGTGTGGATTCTGCTGCCAAACTGATTGAAGAACGCTGGGCTTCACAGCTTGCCTACATCGGCTGGGCAACACAGCTTGCCATCCGCGGATTCACTGCTTCGCTGGGCCTTACAGCTTGCCGACCAGAGGAAAAAATCCTCTGCAACTGCTGACCAACAGCTTGAGTAAATGACAATTGAGAAAAGAGAAACAAAAGACGAGGACACACAGCAACTGAAAGCTGCAAGCTATAAGAACATGATGTGGCTCGCACGGAGCTGACTGGATTGGATTCCAGTGAAGACAGATCTTCTGATGAAGCTTCTCTTCTTCTTCTTCATGAACTCTCTCTCTCTCTCCTTTTCTTCTGCAACTTCTCTTTTCTTCTCTGCTGCTCTCTTTTCTTCTTCTTCTCACTGGATCGTGCAAGCTCTCCTTTTTAATTAGGATCACTCCTTATTCTTCTTCTCTTCTCTTGTATATATTCTGCATCGATCACTGTCTTCTTATATACTCTCACTGGGCGTGTGGATGAAGAACTCCCGCCCATTAGCTTCCAGAAGGCTCTCAGCCACGTGTCGCGATCTAAGCGTTGTAGCCTTCCACGTGGCACTCATTAGGAGGTCGATCTACCTTGGATCACGTGCCCCTCCTCGGAGAGAAGCTCTGTCAGAAAAACACAAGGCCTTTAATCAAACGCTTAGCATAGGTTGCACCGTTATGTTCAAACATAGAATGCACTGAGTAGAGATATTCAAGTCAACCAATGTATTGACTTACACAACAACTTGACACCATATGCACAGACATGGGTCCAAGAGGCACAAGAAGAAGACTTTGTACCGAGTCAAAAGAAAGGATCAAAGATATGCATGGACTCTTAAAAACAACTGTGTAACACAGTTGATGCACCGAGTTGGATTTGCGAGAATTGCACCGAGATGAAAGAGAAGAATCATACGAACAAAAAAACGGATGCAAGACAGACCTTGCACCGAGTCTAAAGGGCGAGACGCACAAAGATGCACAAACAAGATATGCACGAACCTAAAAATGTATGCTGCAATGAAATATAATGAAATGTGCTGAGCCAATTTATGTCTAGACACGTAATGCACCGAGATGGAAACGGGGCTACAGTGTTTGTGAGTGAGACAGAGACTTGCACCGAATTGATAAAGAGAAGTACAGGACACCGCTTGCACCAAGACGTATTTGGACTGAGATGAAGAGACAAGATCTAACGGTCCATACCAGACGACGATTGCACTGACTAGAGCTTGCACCGAGCTCGAGAGGTGAGATGCAAAGACATGTTATGCACGGAGACAAGTGCTTAAGCGTGAAATGACTTGCAGCAAGTGAGCAAGACATGAAGACAAAATAAAAGGATTTAACCATTTTAATCTAAACATGATTCATAGTTGTCATTATCAAAACTAGGGTTCCAACAATCTCCCCCTTTTTGATTATGACAACTATTAGTCATGTATGATTAAGCCAATACCAACAAAAAGGATTTATTCAAAACTCGTCTTTCAAACAGCTGTATAAGCACACAAAATGCAAGTATAATATGTAAGAGTAATGCTTATGTGAGTATTACGAGAACAAACATTAGTGTTTGAATGTACATCTCTTTTCACAAGGATTTGAATCCCTCGCTTTGCCATTTCACTCAACAGTAAAAGAAATGTGGTCTTGCTCTTGTACTCAGCAAAAGTCCATGAGGTCTTCTTCATACATGATGATGGCTTCTTCTCCCCCTTTGTCATTATCAAAAATGGAAAATTTGGATACTAGTGACCTCGGTAGCTCCCCCTATCTCTTGCAGAAAATGCTGAACTGGAGGCAGAGGTAGGAAATCTGTTCATTAAGGAGGTATGAAAATCTTTAATTGAATCGGCTAGTCTATCAAGTTCACGATGTAAGGTGTCCCCCAGCCGTTCCACTAGAGAGGTAACTGACTCTCGACTATTGAGCACTTGTGAAACTGTCTCTGACAAAATTTGCAACTCAGACTGGACAACTTCAAACTTTCTGAGGATTTCTGGCTGACTAGGTGCTATCTTGCTTACTGTCCCCTTCTTTAGTTCAAACTCAATTTTTAGATCAAATGTATGGCTGAGAATTTGACCCATATTGGTGAGCATGGAGATTTGGGTATCTTGAATTTTACTAACCATGTCACCTATTCGAGTGCTGATACGCTGTGGACACCAGAAATTGCACATCGATATCATGCTTGGCCCGGCGTCAACAACGGCATGAAGAAGCCCCGGAGAGACTGGTCATCCGGATCCCCCAAATGTCCACACTGTCGTGAAGCCATCTCCGGAGTCATGATAGTGAAGAGAAACCAATCACAAAAACCCCGCAATCCATGGGCCCCGAAGAAAATCAAATGGGCCATGACTCATGCTCACAACGGGCTCAAAAGCTGCCCATTTAGCCGCTCAACGGCACGCCCCTGGCCCCTCTCCAGCGGTGCGCCCATGGGAGCCCTTCAGCGGCACACCCAAGCCCCCCCAGGGTTCAGCGGTACACCCCCCAGGGGTCTTCAGCGGCACAGCCCAAAGGGGCTTCAGCGGCACACCCCCCGGGGGCCTCCGGCGGCACGCCCGTCCTGGGCTTCAGTGGCACACCCCCTTGGGGGTCTTCAGCGACACACCCAGGGGGGGTTCAGCGGTACATGCCCCATGGCTCCCAGCGGCACGCCCCTTTGGGCCCTCAGCGGCACACTTTGCTGGGCCTTCGACGGCACGCCCGTTTTGTGCCCCAGCGGCACGCCCTTTTGCCCAGCGGCACGCCCTTTTGGCCCTCCTACGGCACACTTGTTTAGCCCGCTAGCGGCACAGCGTTACGCCTTGTCAACGGCCGAACGACGTGGTGCCCATGCCCTACACATCTTCGACGCGCAGTGGGCGGTCCGAGGTGTCGGCCAGGGGTTGGGCCACGCAAGCTACCACCTCGCCGCCCAGGACGGGAGAGGTCAAACGCAATCATGACGAGGCCGCTTCCCGCCTCCGACTGCCGTGCTCGAAGGCTCCCGTTGCTGGGAGTATACATGACGCCCACTTCGACAGAGGGGAGAAGGGAGGAGACAGACACACACACACAGACACACGCAGAGAGAAGAGAAGAAGAGGGAAGAGAGGAAGAGAAGAGGAAGAAGAGGGGAGGCTCCGCCTCCCCCCTTCCTACCGCTCCGTCCGCCCACCGCCGTCCGCGCGAAGAGAAGAAGAGAAAGAGAAGAAGAGAAGAAGAGGGAAGAGAGGAAGAAAGGGGGAAGGGCTCACCGCTCCACCCACCACCGCCACCTGAGCGAAGAGAAGAAGAAGAAGAAGAGGGGAGGCTCCGGCTTCCCCCCGTTGCTATCATGTCCGCCACCGTCGGTGTGAAGAGAGGAAGAGAAGAAGAGTGAGTGGAGAGAGAGAATGAGGTCCGGGAAGGGAGGAGTCCATGCTTCCCCCCATTGTATCTTCTTTCTTTCTTTCTTTGTCCCCCTGTTTTCTTTTCTGTCGCCACGTATTAGCTCCTTTGGGGCACTCCTTTTGTGAGAATAAAAGTAGAAGGCTTACAAATATTTTCTTTGGACGTCTTTTTAAAGTATTTCTTCCGTGTTTGCATCCTTCGGTGTTTCACGCCCCTTCCCCTCTCTCCTTTTGTTAGGGCTTGCTTCCCCTTTGGCATTTTTGCCTTCGCTCACCCATGCGTGCCCTCAGCGGTACACCCCAGCCTTGCCTCCAACGGCACACCCTCCATATGCCTTCAGCGGCACGCCCTGGCCAAGCCTTCAGCGGCACACCCTCCTGTGCCCTTCCCCTGCACGGCCCTTTGGACCCTTGCCCGGTACGCCCTGGCCAAGCCTTCAGCGGCACGCCCTCTCGTGCGCCTTCAGCGGCACACCCACTCGTGCGCCTTCACCGGCACGGTCCCCCTTTGACCTTTGCCCGGCACACCTCTCCAGCCCCTACAGGCTCCATGGCCGGCACGCTAGCCACAAGCCCCTCCTTTTTGCCTGATGCACACCCCCTAGCCAGTCCTAGAATAGTATTCCATTCGTCGTTCCCTCCGAGTTTTCCGAGGTTTTATTAAGGTGTTACCGCTCTCGGGTGCCCACCTCCAGTTGTCGGGTTCCGCCACTCCATGTGGGCGCGTTCCCTGTATCTCCCTTACGCTCGGGTCAAGGGGAGATGCTGTCGAATTTTCGTTAGAAATGATAACATATTAAAAGACAAAAGGAATCAACAAACAAATGGAACAACCACACGTTAAAAAGGACTAAAAGAAATCAACAAACAAACGAAAAGAACAACGGTAAAATGCTTCAACCGATGCAAAGAACAATGCAATCAATTCAAAGAGAGCCAAATCAAACGATAACTAAACAACTTGAACATTCATCCTCGTGGGAGAAAGAATAGAAACTGATCAAGAGAAGAAAAGAAGAAACCTCTGTACACTTAATAAAATCAGAGAGGAAGAAAAGAAAAGCCTTAAAAGAACTAGAGGGAGAGTGCGCCTTCACCGGTACACCTAGTCTAGCCCTTCACCGGCACGCCCCTAAGGGCCTTCCCCGGTACGCCCTGCCAGGCCTTCGCCGGCACTCTCCAACCGCCGCTTCCCCGGCACGCTCCAGTCGGCCCTTCCCTGGCACACTCGGCCATACCCTTCGCCGGCACACCTCCTCAGCCCTTCAGCGGCACAGTCCCCAGGCTCTTCAGCGGCACACTCCCGGCCCTTCAGCGGTACACCCCTCCAGGCCCTTCAGCGGCACACTCCCAGCCCTTCAGCGGCACACCCTCAGCCCTTCAGCGGTACGCCTTTCTCTTAGCCCTCTAATGGCCCATTCTCTCTCCAAAAAATATGAGTAATAATAATAATAATAAATAATAACAAATTCAAAAATGAATAAATAAATAAGAATAATAAAGGAATAAGTAATAGTAATAATAAGCTAAAAAAGATAATAACAATAATAATAATTAGACAAATAAATGATAACAAAGATGAATGAATAATAATAACAAACTCATCAAGAATGATAAACAAATAAATGATAACCCAGGATAAATAATAATACCAAATTTGACGAAACACGACAAGCAAACGAATGATAATAAAACGAACAAGCTATAAAAACAAACATAACAATAACAATAATAAATG
This sequence comes from Amorphophallus konjac, assembly GCA_022559845.1. Lineage (NCBI taxonomy): Eukaryota > Viridiplantae > Streptophyta > Magnoliopsida > Alismatales > Araceae > Amorphophallus > Amorphophallus konjac. The sequence goes on along the minus strand of JAHNEJ010000529.1, from coordinate 180,625 downwards.
AATAAATCACAAGAAAAAAAATAAATAAATAGCAATAACAAACTCACTCAAATATATACATAAATCAACAAATAATAATAGTAAAACTCTAAGTAATAATAAAACGATGGTAAAATCCGCTTCGTAGCCCCGTCTCTCTCGTGACCCGGTGCCGAAGGAACAACAATACCGCCCTTGCGAGTTGGGCTTGAGTCTAGGGAATTATCCCGGAATGGCTACGGCCTGACCTCGCCTCGGGCTGACATTCTGATTAAACCGGACTCATTTCTCCGGCCGGATCCCTTCCGAGCCGCTACTAAAATTGCCGCACGTTCGGCAGACATTTGAACAGATTCACCTCGGTTCCCGCCGCGTTCTTATTACGGACCTACGTCCGAACATGAAAAGGCCCGTGAGCGACCTTCATAGCCGGTGGCTCCTACCCCGATATGGTTGTGAGCCGGCATTGCTCCGGGCCAATAGCTCATCAATTCCGACCCGTTCCTATCGGGATTCGTTCCCGCCCTTTCATCGAAATTGCCGTAAACTCGGCATACATTTGTACGGGGTTGTTCCCGCCCGCGTCGCACTTTCAATATGGGCCCTTGCCCAAACATGAAAAGGTCGGCAAGTGACCGACGGAATCTGAATTAGAACGAGACGGCTCTCGCCACCCCCGGACTCCTTTCATGGGAATATCAATAAGACCTCCGTGGGCCACACTCAGACCTCGGGCCTGTCCCGATCATGGTCATCGTCTGGCTCATATCCTCGGTCTACAGCCCGCTTCTTTCGAACATGTTTTCGGTTCTGGAGTCTAGTCCCGGGACTCTCCCCTGTTGCCCTCCGACACCGGAAATATTAATGATGCCCGCGCAAGCCTCGTTCGGACCACGGGAGGCGCCCCCAGTATGGTCCTGACTCGCTCTCGCACCGGGCCAACAGATTCACTGGTTTCTGGCTACAATAACTGAGATTCAACCGAATGCTTTCAGTGTCTCAGAATAATAAACTTGCCGCATCCCCGCATGCATATGTTCCAGGTCCTCCCGCGACGATTACAATATTCTCAAGACGGACTCCCGTCCGAACATTAAATGGTCTCCCGAATGACCGACATGTTTCGAATGCCCGCTTCTCCGGACACAGGGCTTTTCAGTCGATTCAAGGGATATTCCCTCGTCGCCCCATGGCACCAGAAATATTAATGACGCTCATGCAAGTCTTGTTTCGACCGCGGGGGGCCCATCGCAGTATGGTCGCAGCTTGCTCTTGCACCGGGCCAATATATTTATCGATTTTCGACCGCTCTAACCGTGGTTTAGCCAAACATTTTCCGTTCTTCTGAACAATAAACTGCCATATCCTAGCATACATATGCTCCGGTCTTCCCGCGACGATTGCGCTTTCCCCGAGACGGACACTCGTCCGAACATCAAATGGTCAGCACATGACCGATATGACCGCGAATGGTTCTCTTCTCGCCCTCGCGCTAGGATTTCAATGCCTCATAATAGACCTTCCATGTAATTGATTTCTTGGCCATGAGGCCCTGAATTTTGGTGATTAATCAAGGGTGTTCCCTCGTATGGGGGATGTAAATGACGCCGTTGTTGGGTTAGGTGCAGTATTCAGAGGGGGGGTGAATGAATATAACCTAGTTAAAAGCCTTCACCCAATTAAAAATATGATGCTCACTAACTATCTAGAATGCTAACTAGACAGATATATCAAATCTGAAAGACTAATTAGCAGTAGCGGAATTCAACAAACAGACAGTGAGCAACCAAAGCAAAGCGCACCTATGTATTCATTCAAACCATTCTTTCACTCAAATAAACTTTCGCTCACTCAACAGATTAAACACTCAGAACAAGATCTGATTAAATCATTTAATGAACCTGTGATCAAACACTTGGAGCGCCCCTATGCAAACATCTAGCGGAAGCAAAAACATATAGAGAAATCAAACCACTGCACAGAGGTTTTTAGGTGGTTCGGTCCAGCAGACCTACATCCACCCCACACTCAATCCGAGTGTGGCTTCCACTAGCTCACGCTAGAAACCGCAGACTCAGTCTGCAACAAGTGCTGCCACACAGCTTGACCAGGGGAACAACCTCCCCTCTTCCTCCCAACCGGAGGGAACCACTAGTGACACCAGTCACTAGCAAACCAGAGACACACGGTCTCTCTTCCTCCAGACCTGGAGGGAACCCCTGGACTTGAATCCACAAGCCCAGAACCGGAGACAAGTCTCCCTTCCTCCAAACCGGAGGGAACCCACAAGTAGCTCCCAGCTACTTGCAACCGGAGATCAGATCTCCCTTCTCCTGATCCACAGGAGGAACCCCGACCTCTCTACAGAGTATCGGAAAGCACAGCAAGCCAGAACACAAAGGAAAAAGCAATAAACGAAAATAACTTCAGCACACAAAAGCTGAAACACGAAATACACAATGTGGCTCTCAACGGAGCTGACTGGCCTGGATTTGATCCACGGTCCAGTAGACGGATCTTCAGGTAAGCTTTTCTTCCTCTTCTCTTCTCTTCTTCTTCTTCTCTTTCACTCTCTCAATCTCTGCTCTTCTATTCTCTTCGGCTCACTCTTCTATCTCTCTCTCTCTTTTCTTCTCCTTCTGCTCTACTTCTTTCTCTTTTCTTTTTCTATCTGGATCGTGGCTCTCTGTATGAGCTTTTCTTCTTGCCAACTCGATCACCTTCATCTGTGGAAGAAGGTCTCATATATATAGCAGCAGCAGCATCATCAGCCACGACGTGTGACCTCCACATTTCCAGCCCTAATTATTCGGACCACGTGGCAGTCTCTCAGCAGGCTTCATTCCAGCCTCGGATCACGTGCCCTCCTTAAGCTTCACGATCAAAGCACCTGTAAAACAGAGTATCGGATAAGTCATCAGTTTAAAGAACAACTCTGTATAGACTTATCAGAAGAACAGCGTTTTAGAAGAAACCTGGACGAGGTTAGAACGAAACAACACGAGCTAACAAACGGCAACAACACGGAGACAACACGAAGACAGAATAAGGAAACGACACGAAGTCACTGTAACAAAACAAGCACTACAAAAGGAACGACACGAGGTACATACGAAGACAAAACAGAAACCAATCATGAAGTATGGTTTCAACAAACGAAAGACACAAGGTCTAGGAAGAACAACACGAAGACAGAATAAGAAAACGACACGAAGTGAAATGACAAAAACCGTCACGAGTTGAAAACAACACGAAGACGAACACAGAAGTTGACACGGGGTTGAACAAGTAGACGTAAAAGATGACACGAGATTCACTGGGAAACGACACGAGGTGGTATACAGAAAGCAACACGAGGTGCTGCAATGTTCTGCACGCAGTGGAACAAAAACGACACGAAGACACAGAAACAACAGTAACCGACACGAAGTAAGTACGACACCAAGACGAGGTTGACACGAAATGAAAACAACACGAAGTGAAGTTGACACGAAGATGAAACACAAGGAAAACAACACGAAGTCAAAGAAACAACAGTAACCGACACGAAGTACATGAGAGGAAAAATGACACGAAGTCATGAAAATAGAAAAGTAATTTGACACGAAGTCAAAATGACAAGAAGTAAAACGACACGACGTCGTGAACAGAAATCAACACGAAGTGTGATTTCAACATAAGAAAGACACGGACTGATAACGACACGAAGTCGAAACAGTATTTGACACGGGGTAACACTACACGAGGTAAGACGACACGAAGATGAGACAACATGAGACGAAATACAAAGAGACGACACGAAGTGAAGTTGACACGAAGTGAAAACAACACTAAGTGAAACAGTAATCGACACGCGGTGAAAACAACACGACGACAGTGAGAACAGCACGAGGTGAAACGACACGAGGTGTAGAAAACCAAGAATCGACACGAAGTGTGGTCAAGGCGAGAAAGACACTAAGTCAAAAACGAAAGACCAACACTAAGACAGAAACATAAAAATAACACGGAGACGTAGACACTAAAACAACACGAAGATGAAGACAAGGGAAACGACACGAAGTCTAACCTCATACAAGCTTTCCTGTCACGCATGGAAATCAACACGAAGTGTTGTAAGCTCATACGACACGAGATCTTTTCGTGTTAGTGAGGGGAAACAACACGAAAACTCAAGTACAGAAACAGCACGAAGATGATGTACAATCTGATGTACAGACATGAAGAACAGTCCAAAGTATAGACTTGCACGAGCGAGCTACAGTGCCAAAGTATAGACTTCACGCTGTACAGACTTGGAAGACCAGTGTTGAATGTGTAGACTTGTAGTTTATCATGAAGGAAGGCCAGTGTACAGACTTGCTGTCCTCACAGCAGACGACTCCAGTGTATAGAGTTGGAGGCCTGAAGGCGATGTGAGTAACAATCCAATGTATGGACTTGACTCTGAATGAGACTGACAGTGTATACACTTAGCCAATGCAATGCACTGTATGGACTTCCATGAGACGCTCAATGTGCAGACTAACTGCCAATCAATGTATAGACTCTGTAACTGCATGTGAAAGCTTTATGCAGCAGATACCAGTCTGAAACTCCAATTACAATGATTCACAGTGTAAACAAATAAACTGACTGAGCATATGAAAGCCTGAATGAACATTTCAGCAGGATGACTCACAGTGACTCACATCAAACACCAATCATCAAAACCAGATAAATCATTAAGACCACAGCAATGAATGCTTTATGCATCAGTTTGACATGTAGCATGACTGAACATCAAATATGTTAATCTAAACTGAGCAGCAAGATGATTGAACATTTGATTAACTCACATCAACAATCAATCACCAAAACCATCATCAAAACCACAGGGGCACAACAATCTCCCCCTTTTTGATGATGGCAACACTTTCAATATCTTGAGTCATCTGATGATGTGAGGCATTCTGAAGACTCAAATTATTCTCCCCCTTTGACTTCATCAAAAAGAAAAAAAATTTGAGAAATTATAGCATGTATAAGAGTTCAGTCAATTTCTCCCCCTTTCAAGAACATGATTCTCCCTTTTTGGCAAACAATCTCCCCCTTTGATATAAACAAAATAAACCATGGGAAGGGTTAAATGCAAAAATGCAGATGCAACAAGGAATGCAATACTCCCCCTAAGTATGTGAATGCAAGGTCACAAATGATATGAACATGATTCAGTGTGACAAGGAATGCTCCCCCTGAATAGATGCCAATTGATATGCAAGTGATGCATGACATGGAAGCTCCCCCTCAATAAGTGGACTCTTATGAGAAGGAGACCACAGGGGCAAACAAGAAGAAGTTCAGGTTAATGAGTCAATACCATGAGCAGAGGAGTTTCAATTAACAGATTTTTTCAAGGATGTTCCAAACACAAGAAGTTCAGCCTGATTTTCAAAGAGATATCAATCTCATAAGTCTAAAGCATAAGTTTTCAAAGTCTTCTATCATAAGGGCTTATGAATGACATTTATTGAACAGCATGGTTTAAACATGATGTATGCAGAGTTTATCAATAAAATTCTGTATTGATATCTAAAACCATGGTTTAATAAATATGAACCAAGCCCTCATATTTATCTTGATAAATCTCCCTTTCTCTTACACAATCAAACTTATTGACTTCTTTCGCAATTACATGCATCTGTATTGAAATCAAGCAATTATGAAGTCATATGATTTTGTCTAGGGTTGTAGCAATTTGATTTTGGCATCAATATTCAGATATTTCAATTTATTCAACAATTTTCCTTGCTACAAATTTTACCTGCACTCTAGTTCAGTACACACCTTGTAACTAGAGGATATACCTTGATCAGAGGCCAATATCCCTAAGCCCTTAGTGTGACTAACTGTCATGCCTTATGTGAACAGAGTTAGCATTTACACATCATGACACACTACAACTCAATTTTTAATGAGTGAATTGTATTTCTCAGTGTGCATGCCATTGCTCTGCCTGATTTTCAATGAATTCTTACAGAGTTAACTAAGGCACCTCATGACACAATCCTTTGGACATGTGTTTCTCAGTGACCAAGGTCATTGCTCTGAGAATTACTTTACCCTTTAGACAATTCAGAAACATTCATTTGCTTCAAAACAATACTAATCTCATGTACTTAACCAAATAAAGTCATGTATTCAAAAGTGCAGATTTCAGAAGTTTTTGCAAGATATAGCATGAAACAGTTGGTTAAGATTTATTAAACATGATTCAGATATGTTAAGAGATTTTGAAGTTAAACTCCATGAATACATTAAGCTTAAACCACATGAGTTATTTCAGACATTCATAAAAGCGTATAATAGAAGATTTCTAGTTCAAGATTTTTCCAGATTTATGACCGAGATAGCCCATTGAAATCTTCATGAAGGACTGAAATAATTCTGATATCAAATGATACCAATTGTTACCAATTGATAGGAGAGATTTTGAAGCTCAGCGTTTTCAAATTATGATCACGGTTTGGTCAAATAGAATCAATGAAAGGGATATACACACAAGGCAAGATATCAGGAGGTCAGGCAAGTTCCAGGATGTTCAAAGTTTACATGCAATGAACTCTGACATAAATGTATGCACATGACTGCTTTCATGCATTGTATTGACTCCTCCTGACACTATGCATTCAATTATCCTTTTTGGTATTTTCAATGCAGTAAAATGCAATGCAATTAACTATATGCATGCAAAGACTCAACACTGAATGCTATGCAAGGACATGCAATTAACTCCCCCTGAAAGCATGCAATGTTTACACTGAAAACTGAACATATGATTTTGATTCATGCATATTCAGACTGTCCTAACCAGCAAGGTGACCCATGGTACTAGGCGGAGCACTTGGTCTAAAAGACCATCTCACACATAGTAAGAACCTCCAGACAGACTTCCCTGCCTTTTGATACCTTACCATTTATATACCATTGTGGTCAACCATGATAATTCAACATGGGCAACATGCATGGATCAAATTTCAGCTAATCAGATTTTTCAGAATGCAATGGACAGATTTTCAATGAGCAATGCATCAGACAAATTTCAAGCCTCATACATATGCAGTTTTGATTTTTCAGAATGCAATTTGTTTTCAGAGTTTATGCATTTCAACAATTACCAAACAACTACAAGTGGCAGATTTGCAAGAATACATCAAATCAGATATGCAATTAATTTCAAAATGAGAAATGTAGAGAGATTACCTGAACAGTGTGGGAGTGGGGCTTTCATTCTTGAGTGCCTTGGATCATTACCCCTTTTATTCCAGTCCCAAGGCACACCTGCAAAACAAAGTTTATTTTGCACAAACAGGTACCCAAGAAGTCTTGGGTCCTGACATGACATTATCACTCCTAGCAGGTTTTCTCAGCACATTTTTAACTTGATAGCCATTAAATTTCATCAGAGGATGACTATCCATCAAATGTCCAGATTTGCCATAATGATGGCAAGAGACAGCAGTTTTCAAATCTGATTTATGCACATACTTGTTAGCATGAATTCTATGTGCATACACATGAGATTTTCTGTTAACAGAATAAAAATTCTGTTTACCAAAACCAGTTTGGCTTTGGTATCCTGCCAGCCAACAGGTTGTAGCCCTGTGACCTGGCTTCCCATAGTTAATACATGCAGGAATCTTTTCCTTAAAAATAGATTTATTTCTGCCAAGACAATTTCTATTTTCAGGGAATTTATCAAATTTGGAATTAAAATGTTTTCCCTGAGCATACCAGCAGTCCTTGACTGCATGCCCACACTTGCCACATTCAAAACACCTTGGGTGCTTACCTCTTGAACCATTATATCCCCATGAAGTCCTAAACCAACACTCAACAGCTTTATGACCACGTTTGTTACAATTATAACAAATGATGTGTTGGTTTGAAGCATACATGTTTCTTTTGGGGTGATGATGAACAGAAGACCTAGCATGCATTTTATCATCTTGTTTCATGATGAGACAGGCATCCATGAAATGACCATGCCTACCACAGTAATGACAAGATGTATCAGACTTCCTAGTGGCATGATTTTTACCAAATGAATTTCTCGAATGCACTGTTTCACTTGCATGTCCATCTTCAATCAACAATCTGCAGTCATCCATTACATGGCCTACCTTGCCACAATAATGGCATGAAACACTCTTATCAGATCCATCCGGATAATTAATTGAGCTATGAGCAGTATGCATTGAGTCATCAGATGCAGTATAGGTAGTAGATTTAAAGACACAAGTAGGGACATGTTTATCCTTGTTTTTCTTACCATTTTTGCTCATTTGTTTACCCTTGTTCACAACTTTTATTTGTTCTTCATTTTTCTGGGCCTTAAATTGGAAAACAGATGATGTAGTTGTTTTAGGAGGCCCAGAGCAGCTTGCAATGTCAGAGCTGCGAACAAAAGTAGTGTACAACTTTTTCTTAACAGATTTTTCAATTTGGGATTTGCATCCTTGCTCTCCACTTGATTTACTGGCGTTATCACACAAAGGAATATTCATTTTCTCTTTTCCCTTGATAGATTTAGACATGGAACGAACAAGTTTACTTATTTCAGATTGGAGAGAACAAATTTTGAGTTCTGAATTAGTTATGTCTTCCTCACATGTGATAATTTGTCTCTGCATGACATCATTCAAATTTTTAACTATTTCTAGTTCCTGTTTCAGTTTCAATTCATTCTCAGATTGAATTTCCTTATCAGCAGATTTTTCTTTTTTAAATGACAACCATTTTTCAGAAAAGACAGTATTAAGAACCATTAGCCTTTTATTTTGATCTTTTAGATGAGAATTTTCTTCAATCATCTTATTTTCAAATTCTTCTTTCAATTTCAGTTCAGATTTTAGATTTTCATTTTCAGCCTTTAGACTTGTGATTTCAGCATTTTTCTCTTTTCTTAATTTTCTCTTTTCTGACTTAACTCTTTCATATTTTTTAAGTAGATGCTCATGCATGGCAACTAAATCATCATGACTAATATCCTCGGTCTCAGAGTTTACCTGGGATGAGGACTCATCTGATTGATCACTCCTTCTTGCCATGAGACATTCTTCTCCCTGTTCCACATGTGTTGTAGTCACTCTATCAAACATTTCCTTTGCAGTGCTACAATCTGAGAAAGAGGAAAGATCATCAGAACCGATTGCAGCCTTCATTAAATTTAGAGCTCTCACATTATCATCATTTTTCAACTTGTGGACATGAGTCCACTTGGACTTATCCTTAGGAAGTTCATGTGGACTGTGAGAGATAACCTTCCACAATTGTGGATTAATAGAGTTAACATGCTTGTGCATACGATATAGCCAGAATTGAATATTTGAACTACTGAATAGTGGAGGATGAGCCATGTCAGCACAACAGATTAATGCAACAGGAATATTGATGCACTAAAAGTAAATTAGCACCTAAGACCGCAAGATCGATCTGCAGGTCGCTGGACCTTGTATGCAGACACCGCTCTGATACCAATTGTTGGGTTAGGTGCAGTATTCAGAGGGGGGGGTGAATGAATATAACCTATTTAAAAGCCTTCACCCAATTAAAAATATGATGCTCACTAACTATCTAGAATGCTAACTAGACAGATATATCAAATCTGAAAGACTAATTAGCAGTAGCGGAATTCAACAAACAGACAGTGAGCAACCAAAGCAAAGCGCACCTAAGTATTCATTCAAACCATTCTTTCACTCAAATAAACTTTCGCTCACTCAACAGATTAAACACTCAGAACAAGATCTGATTAAATCATTTAATGAACCTGTGATCAAACACTTGGAGCGCCCCTATGCAAACATCTAGCGAAGCAAAAACATATAGAGAAATCAAACCACTGCACAGAGGTTTTTAGGTGGTTCGGTCCAGCAGACCTACATCCACCCCACACTCAATCCGAGTGTGGCTTCCACTAGCTCACGCTAGAAACCGCAGACTCAGTCTGCAACAAGTGCTGCCACACAGCTTGACCAGGGGAACAACCTCCCCTCTTCCTCCCAACCGGAGGGAACCACTAGTGACACCAGTCACTAGCAAACCAGAGACACACGGTCTCTCTTCCTCCAGACCTGGAGGGAACCCCTGGACTTGAATCCACAAGCCCAGAACCGGAGACAAGTCTCCCTTCCTCCAAACCGGAGGGAACCCACAAGTAGCTCCCAGCTACTTGCAACCGGAGATCAGATCTCCCTTCTCCTGATCCACAGGAGGAACCCCGACCTCTCTACAGAGTATCGGAAAGCACAGCAAGCCAGAACACAAAGGAAAAAGCAATAAACGAAAATAACTTCAGCACACAAAAGCTGAAACACGAAATACACAATGTGGCTCTCAACGGAGCTGACTGGCCGGGATTTGATCCACGGTCCAGTAGACGGATCTTCAGGTAAGCTTTTCTTCCTCTTCTCTTCTCTTCTTCTTCTTCTCTTTCACTCTCTCAATCTCTGCTCTTCTATTCTCTTCGGCTCACTCTTCTATCTCTCTCTCTCTTTTCTTCTCCTTCTGCTCTACTTCTTTCTCTTTTCTTCTTCTATCTGGATCGTGGCTCTCTGTATGAGCTTTTCTTCTTGCCAACTCGATCACCTTCTTCTGTTGAAGAAGGTGTCATATATATAGCAGCAGCAGCAGCAGCAGCCACGACGTGTGACCTCCACATTTCCAGCCCTAATGATTCGGACCACGTGGCAGTCTCTCAGCAGGCTTCATTATAGCCTCGGATCACGTGCCCTCCTTAAGCTTCACGATCAAAGCACCTGTAAAACAGAGTATCGGATAAGTCATCAGTTTAAAGAACAACTCTGTATAGACTTATCAGAAGAACAGCGTTTTAGAAGAAACCTGGACGAGGTTAGAACGAAACAACACGAGCTAACAAACGGCAACAACACGGAGACAACACGAAGACAGAGTAAGGAAACGACACGAAGTCACTGTAACAAAACAAGCACTACAAAAGGAACGACACGAGGTACATACGAAGACAAGACAGAAACCAATCATGAAGTATGGTTTCAACAAACGAAAGACACAAGGTCTAGGAAGAACAACACGAAGAAAGAATAAGAAAATGACACGAAGTGAAATGACAAAGACCTGTCACGAGTTGAAAACAACACGAAGACGAACACAGAAGTTGACACGGGGTCGAACAAGTAGACGTAAAAGATGACACGAGATTCACTGGGAAACGACACGAGGTGGTATACAGAAAGCAACACGAGGTGCTGCAATGTTCTGCACGCAGTGAAACAAAAACGACACGAAGACATGGAGACAACAGTAACCGACACGAGGTGAGGTTACTAAAGCGACAACGACACGGGGTGTGGAAAACACGACATGAAGACCTGAGACGGAGAAACGACACGAAGTCATGAAAACAGAAAAGTAATTTGACACGAAGTCAAAATGACAAGAAGTAAAACGATACGAAGTCAAAATGACAAGAAGTAAAACGACACGACGTCGTGAACAGAAATCAACACGAAGTGTGATTTCAACATAAGAAAGACACGGACTGATAACGACACGAAGTCGAAACAGTATTTGACACGGGGTAACACTACACGAGGTAAAACGACACGAAGACGAAATTGAAATCAACACGGGGTGAAGACAACATGAAGATGAAATACAAAGAGACGACACGAAGTGAAGTTGACACGAAGTGAAAACAACACTAAGTGAAACAGTAATCGACACGCGGTGAAAACAACACGACGACAGTGAGAACAGGACGAGGTGAAACGACACGGGGTGTAGAAAACCAAGAATCGACACGAAGTGTGGTCAAGGCGAGAAAGACACTAAGTCAAAAACGAAAGACCAACACTAAGACAGAAACATAAAAATAACACGGAGACGTAGACACAAAAACAACACGAAGATGAAGACAAGGGAAACGATACGAAGTCTAACCTCATACAAGCTTTCCTATCACGCATGGAAATCAACACGAAGTGTTGTAAGCTCATACGACACGAGATCTTTTCGTGTTAGTGAGGGGAAACAACACGAAAACTCAAGTACAGAAACAGCACGAAGATGATGTACAATCTGATGTACAGACATGAAGAACAGTCCAAGTATAGACTTGCACGAGCGAGCTACAGTGCCAAAGTATAGACTTCACGCTGTACAGACTTGGAAGACCAGTGTTGAATGTGTAGACTTGTAGTTTATCATGAAGGAAGGCCAGTGTACAGACTTGCTGTCCTCACAGCAGACGACTCCAGTGTATAGACTTGGAGGCCTGAAGGCGATGTGAGTAACAATCCAATGTATGGACTTGACTCTGAATGAGACTGACAGTGTATACACTTAGCCAATGCAATGCACTGTATGGACTTCCATGAGACGCTCAATGTGCAGACTAACTGCCAATCAATGTATAGACTCTGTAACTGCATGTGAAAGCTTTATGCAGCAGATACCAGTCTGAAACTCCAATTACAATGATTCACAGTGTAAACAAATAAACTGACTGAGCATATGAAAGCCTGAATGAACATTTCAGCAGGATGACTCACAGTGACTCACATCAAACACCAATCATCAAAACCAGATAAATCATTAAGACCACAGCAATGAATGCTTTATGCATCAGTTTGACATGTAGCATGATTGAACATCAAATATGTTAATCTAAACTGAGCAGCAAGATGATTGAACATTTGATTAACTCACATCAACAATCAATCACCAAAACCATCATCAAAACCACAGGGGCACAACAGCCGTAACCTTTATGGCGCGGTGGGTTTTGGTCCCGACACGAACCACACAATCGTCTGACGAAGTCAGGTCGAGCGCACCATGGGCTCTTCGGGGCCCGAATAAATTGTCACTTTGTGACTGGCACGCCCACGCACGCAATAGACGAAACCACCTGAATAAGCAAATTTTAGTGTGTCCACAAGTCTGGCACGCCCGGTGGGACCTAAACCACCCTTCATCTCTTCGCCGGGATTTGGGGCCTCGTGGCCTCCTAATTAACGATGTTTGCCTGCTTTGATGAATGGCAGGTGCTGTCTTCGCCAGTCCTATGGGGAGAAAAGCCAGACTCGGTGCAGCTGCCTTCATGGTCTCGGGGACGCTACTTCGAAGCATATGCAGCTTCCAGGAATCATGGGGGCTGTTATAAAAAAGGAGAAGAGAAAGAGAAGAGAAGGGAGGGGAAATTAAACACCCCCCTTTTCCTCAAAAAGAAAGAGAAGAAAAGAAGAAAGGAAGAAAAGAAGAAAAAGAGAAAAGAAAGAAGCAAAAGAAAGGAGAAAGAATTGGCAAGAGAGGGTTGTACGGTCACGTCCGCCAAGACCCGTGCTGAACAAAGATTATCATTGTGGGGTTGATGCGGCGGAGTGAACCACTCATCCCCTCCCTGAGGGGGTGAGCGCTCTCCTGCACCCCCACCCTGGTCAATCATACAAAAAAGAAGAGAAGAGAAGAAGGGACAAAAATAAGAGAGAAGAAAAAAAAGAGAATGAAAAAAAGGAGCAGAAAAAGAGAAAGAAGAAAAGTCGGCCAACATCACCGACCAGAAGAGCAAGAAGAAGCCCGGCGTCCCGCCCGACTCTAGGAGGTTCCGAGTCCGCGGTGCAATGACCCCGCTCGTTCCTCCTTCCTACTGCCTCCATCTGGCACAAAACGGCCCCCGAATGGTTGTTAAAAGACCCAGCTAGCCACAATTGTAGCTTGGTGAATGGTTGCCCGCTGTGGGGAATGTTTTGTAGCAATGAGGTCGAGCACGGCCACCACTCCCAAAGAGAGCATGTGCATACCCCTCCATGGGGATGAAAAGAATATATATACCCTGCTACGGGGCATAGGAGGCAAAAAAAAGAAATACACCCCGTTCCCAGGGGCACATGAAGAGAATCCGCCCCGACTGAGGGGCACATAAAGCAAAAGCTACACCCCGGCTTCGGGGCATTTAAAGAAGAATCCGCCCCGACCTGGGGACGTAAGAAGAAATAGAGCTGCACCCCGACTTAGGGGCATTTGAAGGGGAAATACACCCCGATATGGGGGCACCTGAAGCAGAAGACATACCCCGCCATGGGGACATAAGAAGAAAGGGATACACCCCGGCTTGGGGACGCTCAAAAAAAAGGAGGCACACCCCGGACTGGGGGCATACAAAGAAAGAAATCCACCCCACCTTGAGGGCACAAGAAGCAAAAGATACACCCCTCGCTAGGGGCATACGAAGAGGATACACCCCGGCCTGGGGGCATAAGAAGCAGAAGAAACACACTCCACCAAGGGGGCATACGAAGAAAGAAACACTCTCCACCCTGGGCGCATAAGAAGAAGAAGAGTGTCCCCCGATATGGGGGCATAAGAAGCTAGAGTATACCCCGAGCTAGAGGGGATATAAAGAAAAAAATTAGACCCCGCTCCGGGGCACACAAACATGAGAAGAAGAACTCACCCTGCCAACGGGGACACAAGCAGCAAGAATACAACCCGGTTGGGGGCGTAGAAGCGAAGAGACCCACATCCCGACTTGGGAGCATATGAAGAAGAAGTATACCCCGCTTAAGGGGCAATTGAAGAAACAGCCTACCCTGCCTGGGGACATAGAAGCCATGAAGAGCACGCCCCGACTCAGGGGCATATGAAGAGAAGTCCACCCCGGCTTAGGGGTGTCTGAAGAAGAAACATACCCCGCCAGGGGACATAGAAGCCATAAAGAATACGCCTCGGCTTAGGGGCATTTGAAGAAGCTGCATCCCGTCCTGGGAGCATAAGAAGAAAAGAGTCCACCCCATCTTAGGGGTATTAAAAAAAAACATACCCCGCTATGGGGGCATAGAAACCATAAAGAATACGCCCTGGCTTAGGGCTATTTGAAGAAGAAGGATACCCCGCCTCGGGGGACATTGCAAGCAGCGATATACCCTGCTTGGGTGCACAGGAAGAGACCACACCCCACTCCTAGGGGCACATGAAGAGAATTCACCCCGACTCGGGGGATACATGAAGCAACAAAGAATACACCCCGCCTTAGGGGAATTTGAAGAAGAAGCATATACCCTACCAACTGGGGCACATGAGCCATCAAGAAAACACACCCCACTTTCGGGGCACAAGAAGCAAACATTCCCCAGCGTGTCAGGGCAAAATAAGAAGAATCCCCCTTGGGGGCATAAAAAGCAAAGATACACCCTCGTGTCGGGGGCACACGAAGAGAATGCACTCCATCCCGGGGTCATGAGAAGCATAAGGCGCATCCCACCCTGGGGGCATATGAAGCGAAAAGAATACACCCTGGCTTAGGGGAATACAAAGAGAAGTATACCCCACTCTGGGGCAGAGGAAGCGGGAGAATCACACCCCCGTCTTGGGGGTATTTGAAGAAGAAATATACCTCACCTCGAGGGCCTAGAAGCTATAGAGAAACTCACCCTGGCTCAGGGGCATTTGAAGAAGCTATGCCCCGCCTTGGGGGTATAAGAAGAGAAGAATACACCCGACCTTGGGGCATTCGGAGAAGGAATACATCCCGACCTCGGGGTCCATGAAGTAACATATATCCTCCCCCCCCCCCCCCCCCGGGGGGGGGGGGCATCTGAAGCGGAACACACAATATTCCCCGGCTTAGGGGAGCACGTGAAGAAAGGAATACACCCCGATGCGGGAGCACATAAGCATAAGAAGAAGAGACTGCCCCGGCCAGGGGTCATGAGAAGAAGCAGAGTTGCACCTCGGCTCAGGGGGGCATATGAAGAGAAGTGTACCCCACCTTGGGGCATAAGAGGCAGAAGAATCAACCCCGACTCAGGGGTAACTGAAGAGAATTCCACCCCATCCCGCCACGGGGGCACAAGAAGCAAAATACCCCCCGTCTTGGGGGCATATGAAGCCAAGAATCACACCCCCGTCTTGGGGGTATTTGAAGGAGAAGCCCACCTCGCCTCGAGGGCCTAGAAGCTATAAAGAACATGCCCCGACTCAGGGGCATATGAAGAGAGGTCCACCTCGGCCTAGGGGTATTTGAAGAAGCATACCCCGCCAGGGGACATAGAAGCCATAGAGAATACACTCCTATTTAGGGGTACTTGAAGAAGCTACATCCCGCCTTGGGAGCGTGAGAAGAAAAGAGAATCCACCCCGGCATAGGGACCTTTGAAGGAGCATACCCCAGGCTCGGAGTCCATGAAGCAACATTAACCCCCCCCCCGGGGGGGGACATCTGAAGCAGAACACCTAATATTCCCCGGCTTAGGAGAGCACGTGAAGAAAGGAATACACCCCGATGCGGGAGCACATAGGCATAAGAAGAAGAGACTACCTCGGCCTGGGGTCATGAGAAAGCAGAGTTGCACCCCAGCTTAGGGGGCATATGAAGAGAAGTGCACCCCACTGTGGGGCATAAGAGGCAGAAGAATCAACCCCGACTCAGGGGTAACTGAAGAGAACTCCACCCCGGCCTGGGGTCATGAGAAGAAGCAAAATACACCCCGTCTTGGGAGCATATGAAGCCAAGAATCACACCTCCCGGGGGTATTTGAAGAAAAAGCCCACCTCGCCTTGAGGGCCTGGAAGCTATAAAGAACACGCCCTGACTTAGGGGCATGCAAAGGAGAAGAACTCACCCCGCCCCGGGTGCACAAGAAGCCAAGCTCACCCCGCAGGGGGGCATGTAAGACACAGGTACGCCCCGACTCAGGGGCACTTGAAGATAAGTACACTCCACCTTTGGGGTGCAAAAAGCAACATACCTCACCCCAGGGGCACAAGAAGAAAATACACCCCACCTTGGGGGCGTAAGAAGCCAAGAGATATACCCCACCACGGGGTAGTAGAGGCAAAATGCATCCCCCCCGGGGGCACATGAAGCAACATACCCTTCGCCTCGGCAGCATATGAGGCCAAGAAGCTACATCCCGGCTCGGGGGCATAAGAAACAAAAGATGTACCCCACGTCCGGGGCATATGAAGCCAAGAAACACACTCCCGTCTCGGGGGCATTTGAAGAAGAAGCATACCTCGCCTCGAGGGCCTAGAGGCTATAAAAAAACACGCCCCGACTCAGGGGCATATGAAGAGAAGTCCACCCCGACCTAAGGGTATTTGAAGAAGAAGCATACCCCGCCAGGGGACATAGAAGCCATAAAGAATCCGCTCTGTTTAGGGGTACTTGAAGAAGCTACATCCCGCCTTGGGAGCATGAGAAGAAAAGAGAATCCACCCCGGCTTAGGGACCTTTGAAGGAGCCTACCCCAAGCTCAGAGTCCATGAAGCAACATTAACCCCCCCGGGGGGGATATCTGAAGCAGAACAAACAACATCCCCCGGCTTTGGGAAGCATATGAAGAGGGGAATACACCCCGATATGGGGGCACGTAAACAAAGAAGAAGAATTCACCCCGCCTCGGGTGCATAAAAAAGCAAGAACTACACCCCACATCAAAAGCGGCAATACACTCCACTCTGGGGGCACTAGAAGCGGAATACACCCCATGCCGGGAGCATATATAAAAAAAGGGATACCTCGCTCTGGGGCATCAGAAGCAGCAATGCACCCCACCTTGGGGGCATCAAAAGCAACAATACACCCCACCTTGGGAGTACAAGAAGTAAACATCCCCCCGGTGTGTCTGGGAAGAAGAAAAGAATTCACCCCGGCCTGGGGACACTTGAAGAAAGAAGCACATCCCGCCACGGGGGCACATGAAGAGAACCCCTCCCGCCTCGGGAGTATAAGAAAGAGAAGAATACACCCTGGCCTGGGGGGCTTTTGAAGAAACAACACACCCCCTCCATGGGAGACAAAGCTGCACCCCGACCCGGGGACACATGCAGAGCGTCCATCCCGCTCAGGGGGCACAAAAAAATACACTCCGCCCTTGGCACATAAGAAGCAGAAGCACCTACCCCAGCCTGGGGGCAAAAAAATTACACTCCGCCCTTGGCGCATAAGAAACAGAAGCATCTACCCTGACCCGAGGCGCAGAAACGAAGAGACATGCATCCCGATCTGGGAGCATAAGAAGAAAGATATACTCCGCCCAAGCGGCATTTGAAGAAACGACATAAAGAGATGCACCCCGGCCTCAGGGGGGCATAAGAAGCAAGAGATACACCCCCGTGCCGGGGACATATGAAGAGAAGCACTCCTCCGCCTTCAGGGGTAGAAAAAGAGCAGAATTCACCCCCGCTATGGGGGGGTATAAGAAACAAAAGACACGCCCCGTACCAGGGGCATATGAAGAAGAAACATACCCCGCCTGGGGGCATAGAAGCCGTGAAGAGTATACCCCGGCTTGGGGGGGCATTTGAAGAGAGCTACACCCCGTACCAGGGGTATATGAAGAAGAAACATACCCCGCCTGGGGGCATAGAAGCCGTGAAGAGTATACCCCGGCTTGGGGGGGCATTTGAAGAGAGCTACACCCCGTACCAGGGGTATATGAAGAAGAAGCATACCTCGCCTCGAGGGCCTGGAAGCTATAAAGAACACGCCCCGGCTCAGGGGCATATGAAGAGAAGTCCACCCTGGCATAGGGGCATATGAAGAAGAAACATACCCCGCCTGGGGGCATAGAAGCCGTGAAGAGTATACCCCGGCTTGGGGGGGCATTTGAAGAGAGCTACACCCCGTACCAGGGGTATATGAAGAAGAAGCATACCTCGCCTCGAGGGCCTGGAAGCTATAAAGAACACGCCCCGGCTCAGGGGCATATGAAGAGAAGTCCACCCTGGCTTAGGGGCATATGAAGAAGAAACATACCCCACCTAGGGGCATAGAAGCCGTGAAGAGTATACCCCACTATGGGGGCATTTGAAGAGAGCTACACCCCAAAAAATAAACACACCCTGGTCTGGAGACATAGAAGCCAAAAAAAATACACCCCACTGGGGGTACAGAAGCAAAGAGGCAAAACACACCCCTCAGGGGGGATGCACACCAAATGAAGCTACACCCCAACCTGGGGGCACATTAAGAGAAATACATTCTAGCACGGAAGCGTTAATGAGAAAAGAAGAGCAGAAAAGAAAGAAAAAAGGGGCACATGAGGCAGACGTGGTCTTCGAGCCCGCCTCATCACACAAAAGAAGAAAAGAAGAGGAAGAAAAGACACATGAGGCAGCCGTGGTCCCTGGACCCGCCTCTTCACACAAAAGAAGAAGAGCAGAACCAAAAGAAGACACATGAGGCAGACGTGATCTTCGAGCCCGCCTCATCACACAAAAGAAGAGAAGGAAAGAAAGAATGCACATGAGGCGAACATGGTCCTTGCACCTGCCTCTCTACAAGAGAAGAATAGAAAAAAAAAGAGAGACATGAGGTGAACATGGTCTCTACACCTGCCTCCCTATAAAAGAAGAAGAGAAGAAGAGAAAGAGCAGTCAGGGGGCGAACACGGTCCTTGCACCCGCCTCTCTACACAAAAGAAGAAGAGAAGAAAAGAAAGAAATGATCACGAGGCAAACATGGTCTTTATGCCTGCCTCTACAAAAGAAGAAGAGAAGAAGAAAGAGAGCAATCATGGGGCGAACATGGTCTCTGCACCTGCCTCTCTACAAAAAAGAAGAGAAGAAACAAAAGATGCGTGAGGCGAATATGGTCTCTGCACCTGCCTCTCCATAAAATAAGAAGAGAAGAAGAGAAAGAACAGTCACGAGGCGAACATGGTCTCTGCACCTGCCTCCCTATAAAAGAAGAAGAGAAGAAGAGAAAGAACAGTCAGGGGGCGAACACGGTCCTTGAACCCGTCCTCTTCACACAAAAGAAGAAGAGAAGAAAAGAAGGAAATGATCACGAGACAAACATGGTCCTTGCACCCGCCTCTCCTCACAAAAGAGGAAGAAAAGAAGAGAAAGAAGAGTCACGAGATGAACTTTTACCTCCAACCTTCAGCCACCCGACAAACAGAAACCAATCAGCATTCCGCCGACGGGGCGTTAAACCGACTAGACCTTCCGCCGACGGGGCGTTAAACCGACTAGACCCTCCCAGATCCTGGCTTTTGTAGCCTGCTTCCCAAAACTCGGACCTCGTGGCCTGCTCCCCAACTTTGGCTCTCGCAGCCTGCTCCCCACTGGCTTTTATAGCCTGCTTCCCAACTTTGGCTCTTGCAGTCTGCTTATCTTTGGCCCTCGTGGCCTGCTTCCCAACTTTGGCTCTCGCAGCCTGCTTCCCCTTGGCTTCTATAGCCTGCTTCCAAACTTTGGCTCTTGCAGCCTGCTTACCTTTGGCCTTCACGGCCCACTTCCCATAATTTCGGCTCCTGCAGCCTGCTTCCCTTCGACTTTTATAGCCTGCTTCCTGATTCTGGCTCTGGCAGCCTGCTTACCTTTGGCTCTTGCAGCCTGCTTACCTTTGGCCCTCGTGGCCTACTCCCCAACTTCAGCTCTCGTAGCCTGCTTCCCAGAATTCGACCTTCGCGGCCCGCATCCCATAACTTCAGCTCTTGCAGCCCGCTTCCCTAATATCCTCTCAGCCCTTTTGCGGTCTGCCTCCCTAATACCTTTACTACCACTACACATATACGTAACAACAATATTTTCTTATGCAAAAAGAAAAAACACAAAAAACAAACAAAAAAACAACAACAACAAAAAAGAAAACAACAAAACAAAAAACAACAAAAAAGGAGAATGCATGATTGCCCTGCTCGCATGGTTGCTTAATATAGAATAATACACCTCCTTGAAATTTTCTAGGACCGTATTCCCTTGCTAAATAATATCGTCCCAATTCCGGATGCACGCGTGTCACGACGTACGCTCGAAGGGAACCCAATTATGGAGGGTCCACACGTCAAGGGGAAGAGTCATGGCTGAATCGCTAAGCCCAACTCACAAAATAAACCTGAGGCAACGCTCCCACACTTAGCACTTAATGTGTTCAATAGCCTTCGACTATAGGGATTGCCCGAATTTCTTCTTAGCACTCTACGGAGACTTGAATTCCTGCACTCGCGTGAAAGGTAATCATGAGGAAAAAGCTGCCTACCCCCACTGTAAAAAAAAAGGAGAAAAAAGAAAAGAAAAGAGAGAGACACGTGAATCCGAGTAGCCGGGAATCCCCATTGAGACACATGAGGAGACTCGCGCGAAATGGTGAAGCGAATTATAATAAGGATGAAACCTATTAGCCGGGAATCCCCATTGAGACACATGAGGAGACTCGCGTCAAACGGTAGAATCCGTAATAGAATTATAATGAGGATGAATCCTAGTAGCCGGGAATCCCCATTGAGACACATGAGGAGACTCGCGCTGAACGGCGAAATCTGCTACCAAAATAAACAGATGGGGGCTGTGTGAAGCTACCGAAAGTCGAAAGCCTGAAACCTATGTGTAGGCGCTAGAGTGATCCTCGAGTGTCACCAAGAAAACCTGGGTATCCCTATGGTTAGGGCTCTTTGTTCACACATTTGTACTACCATGCCACAGAGAATTGCCTCGGGTGAAATGCGTGAATTTAGGCTATGCATGCAAGACATGCGATATCCTCTTGACGGGTGCACCACCCCTCAATTGTGCCTCGCGGCCCGCACCGCATCTATGAATTACGGGCGATGTCCCTATCCTATCCCCCATAGGGGGAGCTGCCTTACTTATATCTATGTTATGCCTGCTAATGAATGCCTGCATGCTTGAAAAATAATAATAATAATAATAAAACAAACAAACAAATAAAATAATAATAATGTGTGCATACAGTAAAATCAATTTCGGCTATTGCAGCCTACTTTCCCAGTGCTGGCTCGTAAAGCCCAATCTTGCCCCACCCCCCCCCCCCCGTGGCCTACCTCTTGCCCTCGCGGCTCGTTAATCTCCAACTCCGGCTTCTGTAGTCCGCTTCCCCGATTTGGGCTTTCACATCCTACACCATAATTTCGACCCTTGCAGCCCGCTTCCCAACAACTTTGGCTCTTGTAACCTGCTTATCTCGGCCCCACGGCCTGCTCCCCAAAATTTGGCCTCCGCGGCCCGCTGCCCATAATTTCGGCCTTCACGGCCTGCTTCCAACTTTGGCTCTTGTAGCCTGCTTATCTCGGCCCCACGGCCCGCTTTCCCAATTCTGGCTCTCGCAGGCTGCTCCCCAGAATTCGGCTCTCGCAGCCTGCTCCCTAGAATTCGGATCTTGTAGCTCGCTTCCCAATTTCAGCTCCTGCAGCCCGCTCCCTAATTCTGGCTCTCGTAGCTTGCTTCCCCGATTCGGCTCTTTATAGCCCGCTTCCCAACGTCTCCGGCTCTTGCAGCCCACTTCCCAATATCTGTGGCTCTTCCAGCCTACTTCTCAGGATTCGGCCCTTCACGGCCTGCTTCCCAGAATTCGGCCTTTACGGCCTGCTTCCCCGATTTCAGCCTTCGCGGCCTACCTCTGTGACACCAACTCCAGCCCTTGCGGCCCACTCTCCCGAGTCTGGGTTTCATAACCGGAATCCCCGGCGCTTTTGAATCAACAAAACCTTCTCTTCGTCCCTTCAGGCGACGAATACCCCTGTTGAATCAATGAACCCTTTTCTCCACCCTCGTGGCTCGCCTTTCACAATTTTGGCTCTTGAAGCCCGCTTCCAGCCTTGGCTGTTTTGGCCTCCCCTGTTGGCCTCTACGCCGACAGCTCTTATATCATTGGCATCCACGCCAACGGCCACCTAGAGTTCTTCAAAAAAAAAAGAGAAAAAAAAAAGAAAAAAAGGGAAGGGAAGAAGAGAAGAAGAAGGAAACAGAGAAGAGAAAAGAAAAAGAGAAAAAAATGATGACAAAAAAGAAAAGAGAAGAAAAAGAAGAGAAGAAGAGAAAAGAGAGAAGAAAATAAAGAAAAGAGACAAAGAGACCAATATGCTGCTTCAGTTCCTGACACCCTGTCGGCACTGATGAAGAGACAAAGAGACCAACATACAACTTCAGTCCCCGGCATCCCGTCGGCACTGATGAAGAGACCAATATACAACTTCAGTCCCCGGCACCCCGTCGGCACTGATGAAGAGACCAATATACAACTTCAGTCCCCGGCACCCCGTCGGCACTGATGAAGAGACCAACATACTGCTTCAGTTCCCGACACCCTGTCGGCACTGATGAAGAGACCAACATACAACTTCAGTCCCCGGCATCCCGTCGGCACTGATGAAGAGACCAATATACAACTTCAGTCCCTGGCACCCCGTCGGCACTGATGAAGAGACCAATATACAACTTCAGTCCCCGACACCCCGTCGGCACTGATGAAGAGACCAACATACTGCTTCAGTTCCCGACACCCTGTCGGCACTGATGAAGAGACCAACATATTGCTTCCGTTCCCGGCATCCCGCCGGCACTGATGCAAAAGAGACAAAGAAAACAACAAACCAGGTCAGTTCCCGACACCCTATCGGCACTGACGAAGAGACAAAGAGCCAACAAAGCATGTCAGTTCCTGACACCCCGTCGGCACTGACGAAGAGAAGAAGAGACCAACAAACCAGGTCAGCTCCCGGCATCCTGTCGGCACTGATAAAGAGACAAATGGACCAACATACTGCTTCGGTTCCCGGCGTCCCGTCGGCACTAATGAAGAGACCAACAAAGTATGTCAGTTCCCGACACCCCGTCGGCACTGACGAAGAGAAGAAGAGACCAACATGTTAGGTCGGCTCCCGACACCCCGTCGGCACCGACGAAGAGAAAAAAGAGACCAGTACACCCACGGGCATCGCCCGGCTCATCCTTCGCCTGCGCTACCCATAGGTGGGGGGCATTTGTGGACACCAGATATTGCACATCGATATCATGCTTGGCCCGGCGTCAACAACGGCGTGAAGAAGCCCCGAAGAGACTGGTCATCCGGATACCCCAAATGTCCACACTGTCGTGAAGCCATCTCCGGAGTCATGATAGTGAAGAGAAACCAATCACAAAAACCCCGCAATCCATGGGCCCCGAAGAAAATCAAATGGGCCACGACTCGTGCTCACAACGGGCTCAAAAGCTGCCCATTTAGCCGCTCAACGGCACGCCCCTGGCCCCTCTCCAGCGGTGCGCCCATGGGAGCCCTTCAGCGGCACACCCAAGCCCCCCCAGGGTTCAGCGGTACACCCCCCAGGGGTCTTCAGCGGCACAGCCCAAAGGGGCTTCAGCGGCACACCCCCCGGGGGTCTCCAGCGGCACGCCCGTCCTGGGCTTCAGCGGCACACCCCCTTGGGGGTCTTCAGCGACACACCCAGGGGGGGTTCAGCGGTACACGCCCCATGGCCCCCAGCGGCACGCCCCTTTGGGCCCTCAGCGGCACACTTGCTGGGCCTTCGACGGCACGCCCGTTTTGTGCCCCAGCGGCACGCCCTTTTGGCCCTCCTACGGCACACTTGTTTAGCCCGCCAGCGGCACAGCGTTAAGCCTTGTCAACGGCCGAACGACGTGGTGCCCATGCCCTACACATCTTCGGCGTGCAGTGGGCGGTCCGAGGTGTCGGCCAGGGGTTGGGCCACGCAAGCTACCACCTCGCCGCCCAGGACGGGAGAGGTCAAACGCAATCATGACGAGGCCGCTTCCCGCCTCCGACTGCCGTGCTCGAAGGCTCCCGTTGCTGGGAGTATAAATGACGCCCACTTCGACAGAGGGGAGAAGGGAGGAGACAGACACACACACACAGACACACGCAGAGAGAAGAGAAGAAGAGGGAAGAGAGGAAGAGAAGAGGAAGAAGAGGGGAGGCTCCGCCTCCCCCCTTCCTGTCGCTCCGTCGGCCCACCGCCGTCCGCGCGAAGAGAAGAAGAGAAAGAGAAGAAGAGAAGAAGAGGGAAGAGAGGAAGAGAGGGGGAAGGGCTCGCCGCTCCACCCACCACCGCCACCTGAGCGAAGAGAAGAAGAAGAAGAAGAGGGGAGGCTCCGGATTCCCCCCGTTGCTATCCCATCCGCCACCGTCGGTGTGAAGAGAGGAAGAGAAGAAGAGTGAGTGGAGAGAGAGAACGAGGTCCGGGAAGGGAGGAGTCCGTGCTTCCCCCCATTGTATCTTCTTTCTTTCTTTCTTTGTCCCCCTGTTTTCTTTTCTGTCGCCACGTATTAGCTCCCTTGGGGCACTCCTTTTGTGAGAATAAAAGTAGAAGGCTTACAAATATTTTCTTTGGACGTCTTTCTAAAGTATTTCTTCCGTGTTTGCATCCTTCGGTGTTTCACGCCCCTTCCCCTCTCTCCTTTTGTTAGGGCTTGCTTCCCCTTTGGCATTTTTGCCTTCGCTCACCCCTGCGTGCCCTCAGCGGTACACCCCAGCCTTGCCTCCAACGGCACACCCTCCATATGCCTTCAGCGGCACGCCCTGGCCAAGCCTTCAGCGGCACACCCTCCTGTGCCCTTCCCCGGCACGGCCCTTTGGACCCTTGCCCGGCACGCCCTGGCCAAGCCTTCAGCGGCACGCCCTCTCGTGCGCCTTCAGCGGCACGCCCACTCGTGCGCCTTCACCGGCACGGTCCCCCTTTGACCTTTGCCCGACACACCTCTCCAGCCCCTACAGGCTCCATGGCCGGCACGCTAGCCACCAGCCCCTCCTTTTTGCCTGATGCACACCCCCTAGCCAGTCCTAGAATAGTATTCCATTCGCCGTTCCCTCCGAGTTTTCCGAGGTTTTATTAAGGTGTTACCGCTCTCGGGCGCCCACCTCCAGTTGTCGGGTTCCGCCACTCCATGTGGGCGCGTTCCCTGTATCTCCCTTACGCTCGGGTCAAGGGGAGATGCTGCCGAATTTTCGTTAGAAACGATAACATATTAAAAGACAAAAGGAATCAACAAACAAATGGAACAACCACACGTTAAAAAGGACTAAAAGAAAGCAACAAACAAACGAAAAGAACAACGGTAAAATGCTTCAACCAATGCAAAGAACAATGCAATCAATTCAAAGAGAGCCAAATCAAACGATAACTAAACAACTTGAACATTCGTCCTCGTGGGAGAAAGAATAGAAACTGATCAAGAGAAGAAAAGAAGAAACCTCTGTACACTTAATAAAATCAGAGAGGAAGAAAAGAAAAGCCTTAAAAGAACTAGAGGGAGAGTGCGCCTTCACCGGTACACCTAGTCCAGCCCTTCGCCGGCACGCCCCTAAGGGCCTTCCCCGGTACGCCCTGCCAGGCCTTCGCCGGCACGCTCCAACCGCCGCTTCCCCGGCACGCTCCAGCCGGCCCTTCCCCGGCACACTCGGCCATACCCTTCGCCGGCACACCTCCTCAGCCCTTCAGCGGCACAGTCCCCAGGCTCTTCAGCGGCACACTCCCGGCCCTTCAGCGGTACACCCCTCCAGGCCCTTCAGCGGCACACTCCCAGCCCTTCAGCGGCACACCCTCAGCCCTTCAGCGGTACGCCTTTCTCTTAGCCCTCTAATGGCCCATTCTCTCTCCAAAAAATATGAGTAATAATAATAATAATAATAATTAATAACAAATTCAAAAATGAATAAATAAATAAGAATAATAAAGGAATAAGTAATAGTAATAATAAGCTAAAAAAAGACAATAACAATAATAATAATTAGACAAATAAATGATAACAAAGATGAATGAATAATAATAACAAACTCATCAAGAATGATAAACAAATAAATGATAACCCAGGATAAATAATAATACCAAATTTGACGAAACACGACAAGCAAACGAATGATAATAAAACGAACAAACGATAAAAACAAACCTAACAATAACAATAATAAATGAATAAATCACAAGAAAAAATAAATAAATAGCAATAACGAACTCACTCAAAGATATACATAAATCAACAAATAATAATAGTAAAACTCTAAGTAATAATAAAACGATGGTAAAATCCGCTTCGCAGCCCCGTCTCTCTCGTGACCCGGTGTCGAAGGAACAACAATACCGCCCTTGCGAGTTGGGCTTGAGTCTAGGGAATTATCCCGGAATGGCTACGGCCTGACCTCGCCTCGGGCTGACATTCCGATTAAACCGGACTCATTTCTCCGGCCGGATCCCTTCCGAGCCGCTACTAAAATTGCCGCACGTTCGGCAGACATTTGAACGGATTCACCTCGGTTCCCACCGCGTTCTTATTACGGACCTACGTCCGAACATGAAAAGGCCCGTGAGCGACCTGCATAGCCGGTGGCTCCTACCCCGATATGGTTGTGAGCCGGCATTGCTCCGGGCCAATAGCTCATCAATTCCGACCCGTTCCTATCGGGATTCGTTCCCGCCCTTTCATCGAAATTGCCGTAAACTCGGCATACATTTGTACGGGGTTGTTCCCGCCCGCGTCGCACTTTCAATATGGGCCCTTGCCCAAACATGAAAAGGTCGGCAAGTGACCGACGGAATCTGAATTAGAACGAGACGGCTCTCGCCACCCCCGGACTCCTTTCATGGGAATATCAATAAGACCTCCGTGGGCCACACTCAGACCTCGGGCCTGTCCCGATCATGGTCATCGTCTGGCTCATATCCTCGGTCTACAGCCCGCTTCTTTCGAACACGTTTTCGGTTCTGGAGTCTAGTCCCGGGACTCTCCCCTGTTGCCCTCCGACACCGGAAATATTAATGATGCCCGCGCAAGCCTCGTTCGGACCACGGGAGGCGCCCCCGGTATGGTCCTGACTCGCTCTCGCACCGGGCCAACAGATTCACTGGTTTTCGGCTATAATAACCGAGATTCAACCGAATGCTTTCAGTGTCTCAGAATAATAAACTTGCCGCATCCCCGCATGCATATGTTCCAGGTCCTCCCGCGACGATTACAATATTCTCAAGCCGGACTCCCGTCCGAATATTAAATGGTCTCCCGAATGACCGACATGTTTCGAATGCCCGCTTCTCCGGACACAGGGCTTTTCAGTCGATTCAAGGGATATTCCCTCGTCGCCCCGTGGCACCGGAAATATTAATGACGCTCATGCAAGTCTTGTTTCGACCGCGGGGGGCCCACCGCAGTATGGTCGCAGCTTGCTCTTGCACCGGGCCAATAGATTTACCGGTTTCCGACCGCTCTAACCGAGGTTTAGCCAAACGTTTTCCGTTCTTCTGAACAATAAATTGCCATATCCTAGCATACATATGCTCCGGTCTTCCCGCGACGATTGCGCTTTCCCCGAGACGGACACTCGTCCGAACATCAAATGGTCAGCACATGACCGACATGACCGCGAATGGTTCTCTTCTCGCCCTCGCGCGAGGATTTCAATGCCTCGTAATAGACCTTCCATGCAATTGATTTCTTGGCCATAAGGCCCTAAATCTCAGTGATTAATCAAGGGTGTTCCCTCGTATGGGGGATGTAAATGACGCCGTAACCTTTATGGCGCGGCGGGTTTTGGTCCCGACACGAACCACACAATCGTCTGACGAAGTCAAGTCGAGCGCACCATGGGCTCTTCGGGGCCCGAATAAATTGTCACTTTGTGACTGGCACGCCCACGCACGCAATAGATGAAACCACCTGAATAAGCGAATTTTAGTGCGTCCACATACGCATAAGAGATTCTAGAATTTCTCTTACAGTCTCATCTGTCCTTCGCTTAGCAGTCAAAAATTCTATCCCTTGACGTTTCACAACTTTTTCCAAATGCTCCATTCGGCTCTCTAGTCTATCTATTTGAATGGTCCTGAACAGGAACTGTTTGTTCGTCAAGTCATTCTGATTTAGAACAATCTCTGTCAGCTTAGATAACATCTGAGCTAGATTTGATTCAGCATTTGTTCCACGTGTACTAGAAGTAGAAGCGCTGGAATCTGGCAGCTCAGTGAAGTATTCATAATGCTATTCAGATGGTGGAGGAGGTGGAATACCAAGACTGATTAGCTCCCCAAGGTATGGACCATACTCAGGAGCCTGAGTGAAAGACATCCTATGGTGAGGGGCAGGTCCCATGCCATAGTCTTGTGATACTTCTTCAGGTGCCCCTGGAGCTAAACCGGTTGGTTGCTCATGTTGAGCTTCTTCAGCAGGTGGTTGAGCTCCCTGTTGATCATTTTCTTGTTCATTGACCAGAGATTCAGCTATTTCTTCATAAATCATTTCAGTAGCTTCCCTCATAACTTCGTTGACCAATTTACTCATTTCCTCTTCTTCTATAATGACTTCCTTTTCTCTGTCACTAGTTAGTTCTTCTGTTGGAGCCTCTTCCTGAGCCAACTCTGCTTGGTCAGTGATTGGTCTTTTCTGTGACTGTTGACCAAAATCATCAAATATCTCATGGATATTGTGGTCTAATTCCTGAATTATATCCTTATTTTGGACATTCTGTACGACTGTTTCATGAATCTGAGATGCCTCAGGTGCAGTAGCTACAGTTTGGTTCTGTTGTAGCTCTTACTCATCTAAACTTCCACTAGCTTGTACTTGAGCAGATTTCCAAGGAGAAGGAACCGTCTGACTTTCACTTTGAATCAACTCAAGGATGTGAGTCTCTTCTGATGAGGCTTGTGCAGGCTGTTCAGGTACTGACACAGCCTGGGTTTCTGTATCCATTTTCAGAAGAGTATCCTTTGTGATAGGAGTACTCTTTTGTTTGGCTCCTTTCCTCCTCATGAATGTATTAATGAAACTTATGTTATAAATGTTTATCTTGGGGATTGCGGACACAACATTACCATCCAGGGAAATGTTTTCCTCTTTGAAGATTGTAGTCAACTGAGCAGCAAAAGGAGAATGTCTTCTTGATTCCTTACACGTTCCCATTAACTGAATCATCACGTGCAGTAGACAGATTCTGATTTTCTTCAGCAAGCAGTAGTGAATAAACCTTTGGGAATCTGTCAGTCTACCCCTTCCTCCTACTTGTGGAGTAATCATGGAGGTGAGAATGTGATGGAGTAGTCTCTTTGGTTCAGACAATTTGTTGGTGTTATAATGACCGAGCTTGGTCTGCTGCTTATCATGAAAGTTTCTGGGTAAGTCAGTGATGAGGGCAAAAGCATCATGTAGATTAAACGTGAATTCTCCTTCAATCTCTCAGTCTAAGGGAATACTTAGAGTCCTATGAAGGGACTGCCTAGAGAGCTCTATGACTTTTCCTTTGACCAGAGAGGAGATTGTGAAATTAACAGCATCGAACCTCAGGTTGCTGTAGAATTCTGCTACCAGACTGGGGCAATACACCCTATGAATGCTCAGGAACTCTATCCATTGCTGGAATTCAAATAGCTCAAATACCTCAGGGAACTCGAAGGCCATATCTAGATCAGCAAAATCAATATACCGTGGGGGTATAATCTTTCTGGCTTCCAACATCAGCACAGGTTCCTCTGTGGACTTTGTAGATGAATCTCCCTTCCTCGTGGTAGAAGCTGCTTTCTTCTGTCTTTTCGAACCTTGAGGTTGTGCAGCGGCCACCGTAGACATAGCATCTTCTGGCTGTGGCTGCTTCACTGCCTTCCTCTTCCCTTTGCTCACAGCTGACGAAGTAGACATAGCGGCAAAGATGGAGGTAAGACGAAATGTGAAAGCCGAGAGGGTGGGAGAAAGATTGGAGATGTGGAAGGTTGCAGGTTGTGCACGCTGGAAGAAGCCACGGAGCGGGAGGATGCTTCGGCTTCGAAAGAAAGGGTAAGAAGGTAAAGAGTAAGATAGGGTTTCGTATATAAGGGAATACTACCGACTTTACCAATCTTCAGTAGATAATGCCCAAAATACCCTTTTCTTAAAATAAAATGCCTTTCTTCGTAGAGG
The DNA here is from genome assembly GCA_022559845.1 of Amorphophallus konjac. Lineage (NCBI taxonomy): Eukaryota > Viridiplantae > Streptophyta > Magnoliopsida > Alismatales > Araceae > Amorphophallus > Amorphophallus konjac. The sequence continues at coordinate 149,980 of JAHNEJ010000529.1, read as the reverse complement.
AGCTATTTACAGAATATGAGATTATATCTCACAGAATAGTTCTTTACAAAATTTTTATGAATTGAAATCAATGAAGGTCAAACAGCTTATTCAGGGAAACAACTCAGTCATTAGGGTCATTAATCTTACGATCCTTTTCATTAGCCAAAAGCTGATTGAAGAACCCAGTTTTATATTTTTCTTGAGTCTGTAGAGATTAATTGAAGAAAACCATGGGTCAACCATGAATATAATCCATTACTCCTTTCTCTCCCCATTTTCTTTGTTATAATTTTTTTTTTTAAAAAAAAAACTTCTGATGAGTATTCCAGTATCATTGCACCTTTTTACACAAGGAGACATGTCTATCAAACACCAGAGACCCTGGTTACTCAGTGCAAATAACTTTCATACTTTATATGATGAACAGAGTTAGCATTAGTTATCATGACATAACCACTGAATTTCTTTGAAACAGATGGTCAGTTTCTCAAATGTCATACCATTGCTCTGCCAAAAATTTCTTTCATTATGGCGTATTCCCAGTTTTATCAGAGGAATCTCTTTAACAAGACATAAAAGAAGGAATATAAGCCTTAGGTTTCCAACATATTGGCTTATTACTAAAGATTTTCAGATAGCAGACCATTTACAGAGATGTTTCCAATTTGGACTGTTTCAAAAACATTGAGAAATCATTCATAGTTATTTGTGAGAACTATTCGGATAGGATTTAATGTTCATACACGATAAATTACATCTCAATTTAGATCAGCAAGATATTTTTAGTTCAGAGTGATGTGGGCATTTACTTATTGAAGAGGGTAAGGGTGACAGTATTTATATATATATACTACTCCCCCTGACTTGAGCAATCAGAAACATTTAGAAGGTGGAGAGTGATGGGAGATATAGACCAATGACAGGTGGTGAAGATGAATGCCATAAGTGAGCAGGGTGAGAGCATTTCCAAAGAGCACAGCTTGGACGGCCATCAACCCACCAGCACTACTCTCATAAAATAAATCTTCATCCAGCCTTTAGACAATCTCCTCAACCAGACTTCAGCTTACTCCAGTGACAGACCCGGCACCAGTATTTTCAGAATCATCTGACACTACAAAAAGATTCTCACTAGAGCAATGTACAGCCTCTCAAGACTTTAAACAACCACCAGGTAACATCTAGCTTACTGAACCAATACCAGTGACACTCCACTAGAAGAGACAGCAGCTCATAGCAATTCAAACATTTTAGCTCAATCAGCAGAAGAGATACCCAATCCCACGTTCTCTTTTTCAAACGGGTATACTTCTAATGACCAGCTGCCTTAGAAAGACTCAGCATCATTCAGCATGATTAATTTCAGCATGAGAATCACCATCTAGTACTCATTACAAGATTGCACCCTCCTAATAATATGAGTTAATGACATGGCATGGATTATAAAAGAGGGATAGAAATCATGCAGGGAGTTGTAACTGAAAATATACAGATGTAAACTAGAGAAGAAATTAAATTCAACTAACCTTTGTGTGCCTTGGTTTCATTTTCCCTTTATTTCCTTCTTCAAGGCACGCCTGCAAAGATAGATTAATTTGCAAATTTGGGGACCCAAAATTTTTTGGGTCTTCTTAGTTGAGTGACACCTCTCTCTGATGCACTCCAAGGTTTCCAAATTTTTCTGTTATCAAGTTCCAAATCATGACATTTATTCATGATATGACCTATTCTCCCACAATAATAGCAGTGAGTAGTAGTGTTCAAATTTTCTTGACAGGGTATTCATTGAATCTTTGTGGGTGAACTTTCGTTGAGACAGTTCTGCCATGAGAATTGTTACCTCTTTTTGCATGCCAGCATTCAGAGGCTCGATGGCCAATTTTACCACATTCAAAACATGCGGGTATTTTTCTATTAAGAGTAGTTTTGTTCATAAGAACATTCTCAGGTTTTGACATTCTTTTTCCTCCCCGGGCATGCCAGCAGTGAGCTGCAACATGACCCAGCTTCCCACATTGGAAGCACTAGATTTTCTTCTTCCTCCTGAATGCATGGGGTTTTTCATGAACCATCTTAGTATTCAATTCATCTTGAACCATTATTCTACACTCGTGCATAAGACGACATGTTATGCCACAGTAATGGCATGAAGTATTCTTGATGTATGTATGTGACTGGATTGAGAATTGCTTTGTATCATGCACAATATCATAAGGTGTACCACATTCAGAAGAAGCTTTAAAAACAATGGGTGAGAATTTGGTTTTCATTTTACTTCCAGCCTTTTTCTGATTTCTTTCATTTTTTAAGTTTTTTGCCTGTTCTTCACCTCTTTTGGCCGTGAACTGAAATACAGATGAAGTGGAAGGTTTTTCTTGTTCTGAACTTCTAACGAAAATAGTTTTCAATTTATTTCCATCAACCTTCTTCATTACAGGATTGTAACCGAGTCCCTCCTTCTAAAAATTCGCATTAGCTCCAAGCAGCTTGTTCAAATTATCTTTTCCCTTAACAAACTTTGACAATGAATTCTTTAGATCTTCAATTTCAGTTTGCAAGGAAATAATGTGATCTTCACAGGAAATAACTTGATTTTGCAAATTATCATTTAGACTTTTCAGAGTCTCATTTTCCTGTGTTAACTTCATTTCTATGTTCACTTCTTTTTCCTCCAAGATTGATTTTTCTCTTTCAAAAGCTAGCCATTTGTCAGAAAGGACCGTATTCAGAACCATCAACTTTTTATTCTGTTCCTTCAAGTGGCTGTTTTCTTCAATCAATTTATCATGAAATTTATCATTTTCTTTCTTCTGAGCCAGCAAGGAGTCGTTTTCTTCTTTCAATGAAGTGATTAAATTTTTCTACATATTGTCACCAGAATCCAAATCTTCAATTAATTCCTTCAAGAATGCACATTCATTACACGAACCTACATTTTCAGCCGAATTATTTTTCAGATTCTTATTCTCAGATTTTAGTGTGTCTAGCTCTCTCTTCAATTTCCTTTTCTCAGATTTTAGTCTATCATACTTGATCAACAGGTGTTCATTCAAGTCTACCAGATCTTCAAAAGAGAGATTGACAATGTTAGAGTCTACCTGTGATGACGTTTCTTCAACTTGAACCAGATCTTCATCTGAAGCCATGAGGCATTTCACTTCGTCCCTGCTCCTGCTGGATGCTATCATGTCGAGCACTTCAAAGGCACTGCAACAATTGACAATGCAAGAGAATTTATCAATATTTATCGCCCCTTTTACTAGGTTCAGGGCTCTCTGTTTCTCGTAAAATTTCAGTCTGTCGGAAGCTTTCCATAAGGATTTATCCTTTGGAACTTCATAAGGGCTATGTGCAATAATTATCCATAGATCAGGATTAATCTGCATCACATGTTCCCTGAACTGATTGAGCCAGTTATAAAAATCTAAACCTTCATACTTCGGAAAATCAACAATCGAAGACATCCTCAGATCAAATCACAGAATTAAATGCAGGACAATTCAAAAGCAAAGGGAGAGACAATGATCAACCCAACAACGCACCGAACCCGAATCCAGGAACGAATCTGCAGGTTGTTAGACCTTTTGTGCAGAAACCGCTCTGATACCAATTGATGGGGTGCGTGAGCTGATAGAAATAGATCCAGAGGGGGGTGAATGGATCTTTTAGAAATTTTGATCAATTTAAAATTTGAACGAAGTGAGAAATACAAATTCAATGGACAAATTGTCAAGCATCAGAGATGCGTACTCAATCAATCACCACAGTTGGATTACGGTCCTAGTATGCATCTGGTGGAAAGCAATCAATGAATCAAACCATAAAGGACAAAAGGATTTTTTAGGTGGTTCGGTCCTCCAGACCTACATCCACCCCACGCTCAAACCTGAGTGTGGATTCTGCTGCCAAACAGCTTGAAGAACGCTGGGCTTCACAGCTTGCCTACATCGGCTGGGCAACACAGCTTGCCATCCGCTGATTCACAGCTTCGCTGGGCCTTACAGCTTGCCGACCAGAGGAACAAATCCTCTGCAACTGCTGACCAACAGCTTGAGTAAATGACAAATGAGAAAAGAGAAACAAAAGACGAGGACACACAGCAACTGAAAGCTGCAAGCTATAAGAACATGATGTGGCTCGCACGGAGCTGATTGGATTGGATTTGATCCAGATTCCAGTGAAGACAGATCTTCTGATGAAGCTTCTTTTCTTCTTCTTCACGAACTCTCTCTCTCTCTCTCCTTTTCTTCTGCAACTTCTCTTTTCTTCTCTACTGCTCTCTTTTCTTCTTCTTCTCACTGGATCGTGCATGCTCTCCTTTTTAATTAGGCTCACTCCTTATTCTTCTTCTCTTCTCTTGTATATATTCTGCATCGATCACTATCTTCTTATATACTCTGCATCGATCACTGTCTTCTTATATACTCTCACTGGGGGTGTGGATGAAGAACTCCCGCCCATTAGCTTCCAGAAGGCTCTCAGCCACGTGTCGCGATCTAAGCGTTGTAGCCTTCCACGTGGCACTCATTAGGAGGTCGATCTACCTTGGATCACGTGCCCCTCCTCGGAGAGAAGCTATGTCAGAAAAACACAAGGCCTTTAATCAAACGCTTAGCATAGGTTGCACCATTATGTTCAAACATAGAATGCACTGAGTAGAGATATTCAAGTCAACCAATGTATTGACTTACACAACAACTTGACACCATATGCACAGACATGGGTCCAAGAGGCACAAGAAGAAGACTTTGTACCGAGTCAAAAGAAAGGATCAAAGATATGCATGGACTCTTAAAAACAACTGTGTAACACAGTTGATGCACCGAGTTGGATTTGTGAGAATTGCACCGAGATGAAAGAGAAGAATCATATGAACAAAAAAACGGATGCAAGACAGACCTTGCATCGAGTCTGAAAGGCGAGACGCACAAAGATGCACAAACAAGATATGCACAAACCTAAAAATGTATGCTGCCATGAAATACAATGAAATGCGCTGAGCCAATTTATGTCTAGACACGTAATGCACCGAGATGGAAACGGGGCTACAGCGTTTGTGAGTGAGACAGAGACTTGCACCGAATTGATAAAGAGAAGTACAGGACACCGCTTGCACCAAGACATATTTGGACTGAGATGAAGAGACAAGATCTAACGGTCCATACCAGACGACGATTGCACTGACTAGAGCTTGCACCGAGCTCGAGAGGTGAGATGCAAGGACATGTTATGCACGGAGACAAGTGCTTAAGCATGAAATGACTTGCAGCAAGTGAGCAAGACATTAAGACAAAATAAAAGGATTTAACCATTTTAATCTAAACATGATTTATAGTTGTCATTATCAAAACTAGGGTTCCAACAGATGTAAATTCAGACAAATCTAGGAGTGATAACAGAGCCCCCACAATTCATGTACGTGAGTGAGAGGGCAACCGATCATCTCCTCAACAGGGTATATCATACGTTCACCAAACGCTATAGCATACGCTCATGAAAATGGCAGAGCACTGTTTGAACTAGAAGAAGAGGACAAGATGGGGGGGGCATAACATCTGAACTATCTGGGATTCTTTTCATCCTCTGTGGAAATGACAGAGTATAGGGAGAAGTATACATCACGTTCAAAGCAAGACAAGTATACATCATGCTTAAAGCAAAACAAATATACATCATGCTCAAAGCAAAATAGAAAAGAACAACAAACAGAAAGAAGGTGGGGGGGAGATGGAGCACGGGCTCATCTCCCCTTAAACCCTCATCCTTACTACTCTCTCCTCATCCTCACATTCCATCTATTTTTTTTGCTCTCGGGACATAGACGTGTAGACGGGCACTCTCTTCTCCCTTCCCTTTTTCTTCTTCTCTATTGCAGCCAACTTCTTCTTCACTTCAACCGAATCCGGAGAGCCAGCCAGCCAGCCCAAGAGCCCTTCAATAGAGCTTGCTTCCTTTTATAGGATTAGAGGTAGAGCGTTCGAACCCCTCGGCTCCCTCCTATTTTAATTCCTTTTCTTTTCTTTCTCGCTAAGAGCTCTTCAGGGCCTACAGGTAGGGGCGCAGAAGGTAGCTGCCGTGTGTTCACGAGAGTGGCCGAGGGAGACGTCGAGGGCCTGCCACCGCTACATTGTCAACTTGAGTGCGAGCCAGATGCACGAGCATTCAATGCTTCGTGCTCGAGGTGACGGGGAGCTTTGTGCATGGTTTTGCAAAAGGGGAGTAGCCAACGGGCATAGGCGAGACTCTTGCTAGGCAAGGGGGATTCTTGAAGATCCGTTGGGTAGAGGGCATGACCATCGTTAGGGGCTTCCAGGTGGGGCCTCAAGCCCCTCCTTTTCCTTCTTCTTCTTCCCCTACTCTGCTGGGTGCGAGCCGACGTGAAACAGGGGCCCGTGTTGGCTATGGGATGTTTCCTACGTCGTATTAAGAGGAGAGAACTGCGCCGTATCAAGTGGCCAAGGGAGGAGGGCGTGTCGTATCAATACTTCTTTGTACGCCGGTTCAAGAGGGTCAAGGGGCCTCTTGCGCTCCGGATCAAGGGCAAGAGAGGAGACCGCGCCGGTTCATCGTGGCATCTCGGCGTCGATTCAATGCAGGGAGAGAAGGCTGCGCCGTATCAAGTGTGGTCATGAGGGCGCCGATTCAGTCAAGGGGGAGGGTGCCTTAGCGTGCCGGTTCAATGGGCCTTGGGGCCTTGCGCCGTATCAAGTGGCCTCAAGGGCCTTGCGCCGTTTCAGTTCAAGGAGAGGGGGCCTTTTGAGCACGCCGGATCAAGTGGCATAGGAGGGCACTCTGTGCACCGATTCAGAGGGTCAGGCCCTCCCTTTCTGTGCGCCGATTCAACAGGGCCCCATGGGGGTGCCGATTCAAGCGGGGTGGCATCAGTTCACTGTCCATAGGAGGGTCGCACCAGCTTACAGGTGATTGAGGGGTATTTTTGTCAATTTTGCCTTGTTGACTCTGCCTCGGCTCGGACGAGTGCTTGACGTCTGGTGCCACCTCATTTTTAATGCCCTGCTTTCAGAGTGTTTATTTCGAAGCTCCCGGGCTTCGGTTTGCAATTCCGAGTGATTTCCAACACGTGCCAAACCCGCGTTAGATTACTTGGGTTTCTTCTTGATTCGGCCTTTGACTTCGTGAATCGTGCCCTTAAGCATGCTCTCTACTTGTGGGGACTGTCTTCATCGAGTGGCCAATCACTCAAAGTATTTTCTCCCTCATTTGGCAACTCTTCGGCCTCCTACGGACCTTTCAGGCATAATGTGTACCCCGATCAGGTCACTCGGGTTTTATGTTGATATTGCCTTCGGCACACTGTTTTGGGGGACCATGGATATTTCTTCATCCCGGGAGGTCTCCTCATCAGGTGGTGGACCACCAGGTGTGTTTTCGTCTTGATCGGATGAGGTGCAGGGTTTGTTCGGCTCAATGAGACCCGGAGTTCTTGCCAGTGGATTTTTTGGGTGTCCATAGCAAACATAAATGATTTGAAATGACTTGGAGTGAGGTAAACCCAACAAACATGAAGTAGAACACACACACACGCGCCCACGCTGATTCACAGCTTTAGCTGACACACAGCTTGACGAGGATGAACCCCCCCCCCCCCGCCCACACACACGGCTATAGGGCAGCCAACACACACTCCGGTCCCTGAAATAGGGTGTCGGAAGAACCGCTGAGGAAACTCAACAAGCACACACAAAAGGTCTAAGGGATGAAACTTGAAACAACACAAATGAAAAGGAAAAACATCAACCCAGAATGGCAGCAATGTAGCTTCTAATAAAGATTAGGAAGCTGAACAAAGATAATGCAAACTGCGATCTCAGGCCTCAACGGGGCTGGACTGGGTGAAACTGGTCTCTAAGATGCAACCTCTCCTTCTCTTCTTTATCCTCTTGAGGTTTTCTCCCAGATGCTTCAGGCAGGCTCTCTCTCTCTTTTTCCTCTCTTTTTCTCGTTCTCTTCTTCTCCAGGTTGTTGTGTTTGAAGCAACGGTAGTGGCAGTAGTATGCAGCATGCAGAAGGGCTTCATATTTATAGAGGGAAGGGGCAAAACAATTTTCCCTCCAAGATGTTGCCTTGTGATTGGTTGAAATAGAAATGATGCTCTTGGTCAAGGAGCTCTTCCAGATCAGCCTCCTCAATGGTCTAGGACAGAAAAGGACGGTCCTCTATCCTACAAACTTTTTAGGGACTAAACTCTGATTGGCTGTTGCAAAAAGGCAGAGTACAATGAAAAGAGACCTTTCCCAAATATGTCTACTGACAGATCTTCCTTCACAAAAAGGTCTTCTGATGCCTCATGATGAAGATGACAGTTTCTATCCTAGGAGCTTTTTTTCATACCTTGATTTGCGAGATCTGGAAATTTGCACCGTTGACTACGTATTTGAATCGAACAGGCTATGTCAGAGGAAGGTCTTCACATGGCGTTGACGCACTCAACTCCCTATGTTGACGCAACTAATTGTCTTGTGAGCTGCTGGGAGCCAGGGTGGTGAGGACACACGCCGTAGCACACGCCGTAGCACAGGGAACACGCAAGAGTCCCTCTGGCTTGGGGAGGACGTGAATGCCTAGATCGAGCTACCTATCTTTATTTTCATACTTTTAGGCCTTATTGGGCTCCTTTTTAGTCCTTGCATGGACAATTAGCCATTTTATTTTATTGGACCTATTATGGGGGAATGGCCTAGTGGTTAATGGGCCTATGAGCTTGTAATGGGCTTATGGGCTTGGAACAAGTCAAAAAGGGTGGGGAGAAATTAGATTTGAATGGGAATTTTTTTAATTAGTCAACAATGGGGGGTGGACTCCTGTCCTTGATTCAAGGAAGAGGGTGGCGGCCCATCCATGGAAGAGGGCGCCTTCATCCATGACCAAGGAAGGGAGGCCGCCCCCTCCCTCCCTTGGATGCCACCTCCCCTCCCCTTCCATGGTAGGCTAAGGTTTTGAATGAGTTTGTTTCCCCTCCCCCTATATAACATCTCATGTAAAGAAATTTCAGAATTAATGAAGAATATTTGAGAGAAAATTGCAGAAGAGAGAGATCTCCTTCTTCCTTCTTGGGTGTGATGCCCAAGAACCCTAGATCATGTGATGGGATATATCCGGGGTGTGACTCCCCTTGCTATCGGTGCGACGCCGAAGTTATCGCTCGATCCGCGCTCGCGTGCAGATCCAGATCTGCCCACCCAGATCTCATCCCTGGCTTCTGAGTCGACTGTTGGTAGGAGATATTACCCTCTCTACACCGACTTAAAACTCCCTTCAAATCCCTTTACCAATATGAATATGAAAGTAAACAAGACGGGGATAGAAGGGAATGAAAGTAGAAACCTGTGATCGCCACCAAGACTCCGAACTTGATGAACACGCCGTACCTTGGAAAGAAGAGGGAGACACTCGCCTTTTGATCAGCACTGGAAGGATGCGCGGCTCCGAATAAGCCACCCTTGTCTTGAACGGCCGCTCGACAGACCGCCCGTCAGCACTGAGAGGGAACTCGGGATGAAGTGCAGTGGATGACGAACGGCTTGGAGATGACCGCAGGAAGAAGAAGAACGACTCTGATAATGCCGCACGTCCCTTCGAACGGGCAGGATGTAGCCGCCCGACACCACCGCGCCTTAAGTTGTAAAGGTTCAACCTCCACCTTTTCCAGCCGGCCAGAAAGGATGGGCCTCGTGCTAGTGTGTCGCTGACCTGCAAATTCACGTATAGAACACAGAAACGAGCCCCAGATTAGAACTATAGAGTGTTGTAAACGTAAGAACGAATAGAGATAAACATAACCAAATGGGATGGAGGGTACCTGGGGATTTTTAAACCACCGGCGGCGTCAAAAACATAGGTGGGTGTGTGTAAATGATGCATGAGAGTAGGAAAACTTGGAAGAAATGTAGAAGAAGCAATGCATGCAGATAAAAGAGAACGATGGGACTAAATGAAATGATGACTCAAAATACGACTACTCCCTGAATCGAAGGCCTGTATGGACGTAGAAGGCCTCCCTCCTTGGTGGTAGGTTGCTCAAAGATTCGGCAGGGCTTCGCCGTCGACCAAAAATCTCCCCCCCTTTTCAAAGCTGGGCCTCAGGGTCTATTTATAGAGCACCTAAAGTCCTACCTCGAAATTAGGATTTCTAGCCATTTTTAGGTCGAGATTATCAAATAAAAGATGAAGACAATTCAATTATCTTCCATCTGGAAGAAACGGCACTCAAAATGGTCAAGGATTCGCGGAGAAATCATCGGAGAAAGTTTGGGAGAAAAGCCATGAATGACAGGAAAAAATCTTAACCACTTTCTGGTCCGAGAGGATAAATGGTTTCACAATAGACCGCACAAATGATGAGCGGCCGGACATGGGCCGTCCATCCATGTCAGTGGAAATTCAAATAAATCCTGAGATAATTAATTTACCCACTGAACTGACCGGTAAATTCACCGCTGGACTCTTTCATAGTTGAACGGCTCTTGAAAAACTGCCCAACCCTGTCGGTGATAAATCCCAAATAAGAAGATAAATAGGTAATTATCTGAATAGTCAATCGACGCTAGGACTCTTGAGAAATAGACGGCTCAGAATATACCGCACAATGGACTTATGCGGCTAAGACTAGGCCGTATATATGCTCGTCGGTGATAATTCAGAGAATTAACCAATATACCCACTAAATGTTTGGACGGCCCATTATCAACCGCACAAAGCGTTGAATGGCTGGAGGTTGACCGCACATGTATATGGGCGTTTGAAATTCATAGAAAAGCTCAATCAACCAAAACCAAGGCCCATTAAGCCCTGAATCAACTCGGACCTAGCCAGGGAGGGAGACTACCCATAAAATTGGCCCATAACGTGCCAGAAAAAAGCCCAGCGAGTGATGGACAACTCGAGGCATCAATAAATGGGAGTAAGAGAAACGACTCAACTTATCGGCAAAAAATGGGTGTCAACAGATGCCCCTCCTTAACGTCTCTTTGCAGGGGAGCGAGCAGAGGTGAAGCGAAAGTGAAATGGAACATGGAGATGAAGCGGAAATGAAGCGGAGTGAACTGAAAAGCGAGCGTTAAGGTAAAACGACACCCGTTTTCACCAACAAGCGATAAGAATCTTCCGAAAAACTCCGAACCAAACATAAGGAATGATTAAACCAAAAGCGACACCAGTCTGGAGGAACTAAACTAAATAAAAGGAAACACACGATCAACCTCATGGGGGACACAATCCCTCGGACCAATGAGGAGACCGGAATAAGCAGCGAAAAAGTGAAGAAATAGACTAAAACTCCAGACGGGGACCTCTTAATCAACCAAACCAAGCGAATCGACCAAAGTGAACCTTCCAACTCAGAGTGGAATTGTTCCTCTTACTCAAACATTGAACGCATAGCCATCCATCACTGGTGGGATATTTTACGGGCAAACCACGGGTCCTGAATACTCAAAAGATGTGCCTGATGCATGCCGGGCTAAAATAAAAGAAATCATTAAAACAAATGCGAAGAAAGATTAAAATATAAAATACTCGAGAATGATATTGCTAGGCTAGGAGAATCAGAGTCAAGACACTATCCGCAACCACAGCGTGCAGGATAGAACCATCGTCCCCAGGCTTTCCAAACCTAACGGCCTATCCGGAGATTAAACACGTGAACTTGGATCATCATCGTTTTTGTTGAAGGGGAACATCAGATCCTGGAACACGTAGATAATCAACTAGTTCTCGAGATAATATAGCATAACACCATATAGTAATGCAATAAGAGACATAGGGACAGAAGGCCATACCTGACTTACCTGTGCAGGTGAGACATCATATTTCTTGGATTTTCATTTTCAGATTTTTATGGATTTTCATGCATAAGACAAATATGATCATAGCGTAGATAACATAATGCTCAGCTGAACGACAAACAACATGACATAACATAACGAACAAATGAAATAGGAGACAATGCAATATAACATAACAAAGGCAAATGAGCACATATGCAAGGGTATGAACAGAAACAACATGATGTATGAACGCAGTGTGACAAGATAACGACGCAAAGGGACTAACACACGGTTGGGACAACACACGACGGATGACCACACAGTTGGGACAAGAACATGGGACATAAAGGTGTGACTAATAACATATGCAAGTCGACCAACAACATGCAATAAGGGATAAAACATGTGTGGGACAACACGGTGGGACATAAACACGTGACAAGGACACGGCGGGATAAAAGACATGACAAAATACGCACTTCAATCAAAACCCAAGATCAGAATGAAGCAAAACCGCTAGGTTCATAATTGTGAGGCAAAGCCTGGTCATATAGATATAATCATTGCAAACAAAAGCTGAGAAGTACATGAGCTTCAGAATAGATCGAGAGAGTGGATCGAAGAAGGAAAGAACAGATCAAAGATGTGGACAGGAGGCAGAGCACAAAGATATAGCAAGGAATGCCTGGATACTTGCAACATGCACACTTAGCAAACGGATTACGTATCTGTCCTCAAGATAAAAAATGCATAAAAATAAAAGACATATTTTTGGATTTTTGTAATTTTCTGATTTTTTTTTAGATTTTCATCAGTATTTCATTTTTTCTGGATTTTTGAAATATTTGATTTTTTTAATTTTTGTTTTGAAATATTTGATTTTTTTTTTGAAATTTTGAAGTATTTTTTATTAGATTTTTGACAATATTTGATTTTTTTAGACTTTTGGCATAACAATCCGTAGCACCTAAAGACTCGCTCAAACTATCGGCCAGGGATCGTCGTTCCTACCCCTTTTATTAAAGGCTTCCCTTAAGCAAGGCGTGCATGTGAGGGTGGCTTACCATAACCAACCGCTTCTAAAGAACGGTGCCCCTACTAAGGCCATACCCGGGATACAACCCAGCCTAAGTGGGAGAGGCATAAGAAAAATTGGAGACAAGCTTCGTGCAGGATGGGAGATATCAAGGCTCGAATTCCTTCCACGGCACTACCCCTGAAAGAGACAGTTTGTTACGCCGGGGCTTTGTGTCTTTGATTTTTAGACCCATATTTATCAGGCACGCATGCGACCGGGCTCATGACGTCCCGCGGGGAACTGTACTGCCACTCTTGCCATGCCTTTGATTCAAAATTTTGTATTGATTCATTTTCTCATTTTGGTAGCCCTTATTGGCCAGATATAGCATGAAAGCTCACTTTTTGTCAAGACTGCCCCTATTTGAGACCTCTCTCGTATTAGGGAGCGCCTAGGTTGGTCATCTAATACATCAATCTCTTGTCCCTTGCACTTGGCTGAGCAGAGAAGAGAAAAGGCATTCGTGCATATCCAAAGTATGGCCAAAGCAGCAACAATGTTGCACTAGAGAGATCGGCTATGGCTTTCCGTGAAGTGTGTGAAAAATCCATACTCAAAGGTCATCCTCAACAATCAGGGAAATAAACTAGACTCCCAGCGCGGAGCTATAACCAGCCTAAGATGCTGCAGAAGCGACTCATTTGACTAAGCAAACTAACTAGAGGCCACTCAACCATGTTTTAAGGAACCAACATTATAAGTGCGTGCAGAAATAACAGAGTAATAGCAATGATAACATGTTCCGGCACAAAATCAAAGATACCTTTGTAAATCAATGGCGTGGAAACCGGCCTCCTGAAGTGATTTTGATCATCGAGCTTTGAGGAGCGCGAACTTTATTTTCCTCGCCTGTTAGGATAAAGGATGAAAGGAGAGCAAAGGATTGGATTCCTAGACATAGAGGAGTGGCAGACATCATACTGGACGAAGAAGGGATAAAAAAGGAAGAGAGACGAGGGCTAAAACTCCCTCGTTAAGGCACTGAGGCCCTAATAATAAGGAACCAAGTACAGAATAACCAGGAATTAACTGAGATCAAGGCGGGCTAAAGCCTAGAAAACAGCAAGAAAAAGGGTAATGACCCCGAAAGGGTGAGACAGAAAGAATAGATGAACCGTAAAAAGATTGTGGCAAAGATAAGGGGGGAAAGGAGTGATCATCCGACGAGGTCAGAGAAAAGGAATCAGACTCACTCGACAGGGTCGGGGAAGGAGAGTGGGAACCACCCGACAAGGTCGGGGAAGGAAAATGATAGACACCCGACAGGGTCAGGGAAGGAGAATGAGAACCACCCGACAAGGTCGGGGAAAAAAAGGGTAATCACCCGACATGGTCAAGGGATGAGCATGAGGAATCCCCAATAGGGTCGGAGGAAAAGGATGAGAAGCGGAATCCGGACGTATCCAGGGAGAAAAACTATAAGAGGCCCCTAGATCAGGGGAAGAGGAGGACATAGGCCGGGACCTAGAATGGTGAGGACAGGAGAAGATGGTAGAAATATAGTCAGGTGGTGGAAGGTACACCACCCAAAGATAAGAACTGAGCAACAGAAAAGACGACTGAAAGAAAGATGAAGAGACAGAAGAAGGAGGTGGAGTGAGCCCCCGAATGCACAACTGTTGGCCCTTGAACTTATGTCGCCGCCTCTTCTTAGTAGAAATCTGCTTGCAACAATTCCGCCTGGCGCAGACTCGGGCCTTCGGGCTTCTTGTCTTGCAATGTTTTCTCAAATAACGGGCCCACCTGGCAGACGGCCTAGCCCGGTCATGAATATGCAACTTCATCGGGACGGTTGCCCATAGCTGCGCAGTGCTAACCATAGAAGGACATTCCAGAACAGTCAACTCCTTGGGATGAACATCAGGAAGCAATGGAGTTTTGTCATTCGGCACTAGAACATGGAGCTTTGGCATCTTCACTCGGCAGTTGGGCATGAAGCATAACTCCCTTGCTAGAAGCGCAGGATGGAATTGAGGGAGGGTGATGCGCGGCATTGACGTGGCCGCCTCACCAGTAAGCCGAGGGAGATGAGACAGAAAATGCAGAATGCCCCTGGCCAACCTCGAAGACACGGCCAATTGCCCCTTGAATGCTGAATTCATTAAACGTTTGGCGGCCGTGTGGGTTAGCACCATTAGGGTGGAAAACTCTTCTGGGCCAGTGAACTGAATAGCAATCAAGCGAGAGGTGATAACAACATCAACAGTGAATTCTCCAGCGAGCAAAGAGATTCCCACCGGCCTCGCTTTGGAAGAAACTGGCACCAGTGCTAAGGAACTCTTCTCAGCAACCGTCTTCATAGCAAGTACGGGCTCATTATCCTTAGAATAGCAAGGGACCAGGACTCGACCGGCATGCGGCAAATGAAATCTTGAAGCTTGTAATGCATAATCAAAGCCTGGCTTGGCTCTTTATCTCCCTGGGGACTAGACCCGAGGGGCACCAAAGGTAGCACGCACCCGCTCCGTGGGGTAGAGATAGGTGGAGAGAGGGGTGGAGAAGGCTTGGCAAGTGTGGGCGAAGGCAATGCGAGCGACGGAGAGGTAACGGCGATGATAGGCTCTGGTGGGGGTAAAGGTTTGGAGGGTAGAGGTGTAAGAGAGGGCAAAGGTGAAGGTGGTGTGGGTGGAGATGAAGGCAATGGCGGGGGTGTGGGCGTAGGGGTAGCTTGCTCAGGTTCGGACGATGATGGTGAAGGAAGCAGCATCGATAGTGGGGATGGTTGTGAAGGTGACAGAATAGGGATTATTACAAGGGGAGGTGATGGTGACGGCAATGGTGACGGCAATGGGGATAATGGAGAAGGCGATGATGGAGATGTGGTCAATGGAGGTAGCGAAGATGGGGGTAGAGAAGGTGGTGGCGAGGCAGAAGAGGTGGCAGGTCGTGGCGCCCATCTCCGACGTGTCGGTACAACACGTCGAGAGGCGTTGGGAGTAGAAGCGGTGGTGGAAATGGAGGGAGAAGGAGAAGAGTTTGTGCTAGCCTGAGCAGAGGCTTGGGTTTGTGGAGGCCGTGGAGGTTGAGTAGGAGACGGTGAAGGTGAGGGGGTAGGTGAGGGGATAAATAACGGAGCGGGTGCTTTATCAACTAAAGAATCATAGGGATGCCCCTGGTCTTGAGACGGAGACGGCTGTCTGGGTGGCGCTTGCTGCTGCTGCTGCTGTTTGCGAAGATCTACAATAACTTGGCGCATGACAGCCCAATCAATCATCTTCTTGTCTTCCAAGTTATAAACAAGTTCCCCAAACTCGGGGCAGTCTTCAACCAAATGCCCCTGTTGACGATGAAACTCACAGAAATGGAGTAAATTCCCAACCGCGGGTTGGCAAGGCACAACCGGAGGGAGTTGCAATGCACGGGTGGCCATCAAAGCCCTGAAAATATCTGTAAGAGATTCCAGCAACGAAGAGTGAGGAGCCCGCTTCGGGCAAGGTGGACGCCGAGGGGTATGGGAAGGTAGTGGGGATGGTAGTGGAGGTTGCGTAGGTAAGGGGGATTGCGTAGGTGAAGGCAGAGGGCTAGTAAGGGAATGGTGTGGAGGTGTGGAGGGAGTGGGAATGTAATGGATGGCATCCACCCGCTTAGGGTGCGATGTTTCCTTGACCGGAAGTGGAGAGGTGTGGGGAAATAAAACAGCGGAGGGTTGACTTGTGAAGGAAGATGTGGCGGTGTGACATGGGAAGGCATATGGATAAGTGGGAGCGGATGGCCGACTCATGGAGGGATATGAGGTGGAGGGCTGACTTGTGGGGGACGGTGAGGAGAAGGGGCATGTGGAAGGCGAAGGTGAAGGAGACTCATGGTTAAGGGAAACTAGGAGTTGTTGGCTAATGAAGCGGGCTCGACTGTAGAGTTGTTGCCAGGAAGTGATATCATTCAGGGCTAAGATGCATCTAAGCTCGAGCGTTGCATTAGAAATAACCATCTTGATTTGTTCACCCTCAGGAATATGCCCCGGGACTTGCATGGCCAGGCGACGCCAGCGGTCCGTGAACGTGGAGAATTCCTCGTCGGGCTTCATCTTCTCAGGGGCCAAATCTACCATAGAGTACTTGGGCCCCACCTGGTCTTGGTACTGCTGAACGAATTTTTCTTGTACAACTTGAAAATTCATTATCTGCTCCTGCGGTAACGTGAAGAACCAATCCTTGGCCGAGCCCTCTAAGGATAGGCCAAACAAATAGGCCATCAAGCGTAGATCATGTCGAAATTGGGCCGACTCATAGAGGAACTCCTTCAAATGCATGTAGGGGTCACCGACTCCACCATAGCGACGATAAGCCGGAATTTGTGAACGTGGTGGGAACTGAAGACCTTGAAAGGCAAACGAGACATCCAAAGAAGTTTGGGGATTAATTCGACGTTGCAATTCATCAAGCTGACGTTGGGCTTGAGCGATCATCTCCTCGGTAGGAAGAGTCCGAGAAGGATATGGGCCAGCCTGAGCAAGAGAGGATGAATTTAAACCAGGATAATGTTGATGGGTCAAATAGAGGGACCCAGCCTGAGAAGAAGGAACGCCCGTTCTAGGAGTAGAGGGATACATGGGCCTGGAAGGATTATGCATGTGGGGACGAGAATTGATTGGGCTAGCAGCAGCATGGGAGGGACAAGAAGGCCCGTTAAACGGAGTAGGCCCGTTGAGAGGAGCGGGCATGTGAAGAGAATAAGGCCCATTAGATGAGTGAGGCGACGGACCTGCATGGGAAGAGGACTCCACGCGGGGATAAGAGGAAGAAGAAGGATAGGACAGGGGGGAGAAATGCTCCATGGGAGAAATGGAGACTTTATACAGTCAATAATGGGAGGGGATATAAAAGGGGAAGCAACCTAGGACGAATGTGACAAAATGAAGATACACAAAGATGAACTAGTCTAAATGAGCCTAATCTGATAAAAAGATGCAAATGATGGCACTGCAACGTACAATGGAGGGAAGAGATGAGAAAAAAATCAACCAATTGGCCACCCAAGTTATAAACGATGCACGAACAATCTTATAAGTTCCTCTTTAGGACCTTAGTGGATTAATTAATATCTGAATTCACTCTAACCAGGGTAAGAATGGGAAACTGGGTGACTCTAAGGGACTCTCCCTCACACAGATGCAAACTCTAGACTAGGGGATGATGTGGTACAACCTGCCCGGCGTCCGTGTGGGAATCCACGGCTCGCGGGGGCTTACGGAGGCCCTCAGCAAGGTCACCTAGTCGGCTCCAAGGAGTACGGAGACGAGAGGAAACCCTACCTCGGTAGGAATGCAATTACAGATGATAAATATGCATGAATCCTATGCGCACCGGAGTGCATGCAAAGAGTCTAGCCTAGAAACTAACAATCAATGAACAAATATGAACAACAAGGAGGACTAGTAATGATGCACACATATAATGACAGCAGGGGGAGATCGACGATCAGCACCAAATATAATGAAGATAATATAGCATGGCAATCAAAATGAGGCTCGGGTGCACTAGCAAGACAAGGACGGTCTCTGTAAGACAGCACAGGGAGGTTGACGGTCCTGAGCGGACCGTTCAACAGCAGGGAGTAACAACACAAAAAACACAAAACACAGAATGTTAACACGGGGGCGTACCTAGATGAACGGTCTATCAACAACCGTTCAAAATCTCGGACGGACCTGTATCAACCGCATAACGCCAGTAAAGCCAACAGTGCAAAAACAGAGATGTACCTGAGCCAGCAGGATGGGCGGCCAAGATCTAGCCGTATGAAGAGTTGGGCGGGCAAATGTAGACCGCTGAATGCAGCAGGCTCGCAGAATAATCAGCACTGTAAGCAGAGAAGAACGGATGATTCCTCGCCGCTTATAACTATGAACGGCTCTTAAGAGACCGTGCGAACTCCAGAGGACAGGAACAAGAGATGGCGAACAAATGACCTGAAACGACTCAATCGCAAACTCTAAACAAAAAATAGAAGCTGGTCATCAAATCACTAACACGACGGGCACTAGGTGTCCCACCGTGATCGCCAGAAATTTGTTGGTAGGAGATATTACCCTCTCTACACCAGCTTAAAACTCCCTTCAAATCCCTTTACCAATATGAATATGAAAGTAAACAAGACGGGGATAGAAGGGAACGAAAGTAGAAACCTGTGATCACCACCAAGGCTCCGAACGTGATGAACACGCCGTACCTTCGAAAGAAGAGGGAGACACTCACCTTTTGATCAGCACTGGAAGGATGCGTGGCTCTGAATAAGCTACCCTTGTCTTGAACAGCCGCTCGACAGACCGCCCGTCATCACTGAGACGGAACGCGGGATGAAGTGCAGTGGACGACGAACGGCTTGAAGATGACCGCAGGAAGAAGAAGAACGGTTCTGATAATGCCGCACGTCCCTTCGAACGGGCAGGATGTAGCCGCCCGACACCACCGCGCCTTAAGTTGTAAAGTTTCAAACCTCCACCCTTTCCGGCCGGCCAGA
Source organism: Amorphophallus konjac (assembly GCA_022559845.1). Classification (NCBI taxonomy): domain Eukaryota; kingdom Viridiplantae; phylum Streptophyta; class Magnoliopsida; order Alismatales; family Araceae; genus Amorphophallus; species Amorphophallus konjac. The sequence goes on along the minus strand of JAHNEJ010000529.1, from coordinate 130,675 downwards.
AAGGATGGGCCTCGTGCTAGTGTGTCGCTGACCTACAAAATCACGTATAGAACACAGAAACGAGTCACAGATAAGAACTATAGAGTGTAGTAAACGTAAGAACGAATAGAGATAAACATAACCAAATGGGATGGAGGGTACCTGGGGATTTTTAAACCCCTGGGGGTGTCAAAAACATAGGTGGGTGTGTGTAAATGATGCATGAGAGTAGGAAAATGTGGAAGAACTATAGAAGAAGCAATGCATGCAGATAAAATAGAACGATGGGACTAAATGAAATGATGACTCAAAATATGACTACTCCCTGAACCGGAGGCCTGTATGGACGTAGAAGGCCTCCCTCCCTAGTGGTAGGTCGCTCAAAGATTCGGCAGGGCTTCGCCGTCGACCAAAAATCTCCCCCCCCCCTTTTCAAACCTGGGCCTCAGGGTCTATTTATAGAGCACCTAAAGTCCTACCTCGAAATTAGGGTTTCTAGCCATTTTTAGGTCGAGATTATCAAATGAAAGATGAAGACAATTCAATTATCTTCCATCTGGAAGAAACATCACTCAAAATGGTTAAGGATTCGCGGAGAAATCATCAGAGAAAGTTTGGGAGAAAAGCCATGAATGATAGGAAAAAACCTTAACCACTTTCTGGTCCGAGAGGATAAACGGTCTCACGATAGACCGCACAAATGATGAGCGGCCGGACATGGGCCGTCCATCCCTGTCGGTGGAAATTCAAATAAATCCTGATATAATTAATTTATCCACTGAACTGACCGGTAAATTCACCGCTGGACTCTTTCATAGTTGAACGGCTCTTGAAAAATCGCCCAAGCCTATCGGTGATAAATCTCAAATAAGAAGATAAATAGGTAATTATCTGAATAGTCAATCGACGCTAGGACTCTTGAGAGATAGATGGCTCAGAATATACCGCACAATAGACTTATGCGGCTAAGACTAGGCCGTATATATGCTCGTAGGTGATAATTCAGAGAATTAACCAATATACCCACTAAATGTTTGGACGGCCCATTATCAACCGCACAAAGCGTTGAACGGCTAGAGGTTGACCGCACATGTATATGGGCATTTGAAATTCATAGAAAAGCTCAATCAACCAAAACCAAGACCCATTAAGCCCTGAATCAACTCGGACCTATCCAGGGAGGGAGGCTACCTATAAAATTGGCCCAGAATGTGCCAGAAAAAAGCCCAGCAAGTGATGGACAACTCGAGGCATCAATAAATGGGAGTAAGAGAAACGACTCAACTTATCAACAAAAAATGGATGTCAACATCGACCACGGTAACTTCCTGAGTAGATCTGAGCCTAGTGATTTTACCAAGGATATCTCTACAAGCCACGAGCAATCCAGCGCTAGTTTTGTGTCGATCGGAGCTCTAGATCTCTAGAAACAATTCCCGTTGTGAAGCCGCGCGCTGCTGCCTGTCTCTGTGAGGTAGATCTCGACTCCCTTCTTACAAAAATCCTCTAGACCTCTCCTCGATGTCTTTGGGCCGGAGGTTTGGATGGATCGTACCACTTTTTTCCCTCTTCGTGACGCCACCAAGCACCCCCCATTCTGACATCTGTGTTGGGCGTGGCGAAGAGTTTCATGGGACTGCGCAGGGTGACCTGTGCAGATCCGGCCCACAGTCTACAGCTCCTTGTGGGAGATCCCATGGCCTTCTCCCTCTCGATCTGGCTAAACCCTTTGGTCAGGATCCTCCTCCGGGCGTCGCCGATGATCCCCAGCCAGCGGCGCCCCATTCCCATATCGTAACCATTTGTTTCCTATTTTTCTTGTTCTCTATGCAGTTTTGCACGAGCAGAACCAGAGCCGCTGTGCAGACACCGTCACGTCTAGACGGTAGCAGATCTGGACGTGCCACTTGGACAGGTCAATCTGCGTCCAGTCCTCTGCGCGTTCCAATAGACGGCACTCCGATCTGATTCCAAATCTAGCCGTACCATCCCCTACAAGCAGACTGCACAGGCTGACCAAAGCGGGCAGAGCTGACCGGTCAGGAACCGAGCCTCTCCCCCTCGCCTCATCGTCGCCACCGACTGCTGCCCGTCATCCCGTGTTCCAGCAGCCCCGAATTAAGCATTTGTAGCATGTTATCTCCCTGCGAGGAGTGGGCAATATTTTGCATTGTACTATTATTCATTTGGCGTGTATCGAGGTTGTCGGATTCGGCTAGGATTTCTTCCCCACGCGCTAGTCGTGGAGGTACGTGCGACGTTCCTCATTCCTGCATTTGCTTGTTTAGCATGCTTTCTTATATGCTACGTTTGTGAGAGTAGGGCCATAGCCAATTACGAATCACCGCGGTTGTGAGTTGTGAGCGCCCGTTCCATAGCGCCAGTCGAGCGCCAAGCTCGAACTGCATCACCCTAGGCAACAATGGTTCCTTAATCGTTGCGATCCCGCGCATCCCTCGTAGGGACGATCATTGGGCTAGAGTGAGTTTCTTGTTGAGAGACGCCTCCACTCAGAGAATCGTCACGGAGGTCAGCTGCCCGGCTTACCTGTAGCATGCAAGTGCTGGCCGCACTTTGAGTCGGTCATAGGTCCTAGCCCGTCCGCACCTCGTCCCGCATCACAGGGTGAAGTCAGAGTCGACGCAGCCAACTTTCTGCTTGTACCATTTTCGAGCTAAGCCTTCATTGCGTCGACGCATCCTTTGAAAGATGCATTTATAACGATTTCTGTGAGGGGCCATGTGTCGACACACTGTGAAAGCAATGTCGACCTATTTGAAGAGTCTCACCTGTTGACAGGGGCTGTGCTGAGCCTGCGTCGACGCTATTGGATGCTTGCGTCAACGCACTCTTTGATTGTGCATTTGAAGCTGCCTCTGAAAGTGTCTGGAGTCGACGCGATGAAGAAGTGGGGTCGACGCAGTGAAGACTTGGCTCTTTAAGACCATCTGGAGTCGACGCATTCTGGGATATGAAAGTGTTGGAGTCGACGCTGCAGTGAATGGCACTTTGACTGCTCTTCTTCTTGTGAGAGGGCGAGTCGACGCTGCCTGTAGAAGGGGTCGACGTAGCCTTGAAGATTTTTTAAATTCCTCATATCTAGCCAATAAAAAGATGTTTTAGATTTTCTAGAACAATTGGCCAATGACTTATAGTAAGACATCATCAAAATACACTATACACAACATTTTCCCCCTTTGGGATGATGGCAACTTTGAGTCATTGTGGTCACAATTTGAGATGAAATTCAGACAACAGCAAATTTTGGCATTCAGTAGGTTTTGACATAAATATCATGAAGCATTGAATGCATGAAGGATTCATCAGGACATGTAGTGAAGATAGACCAATCACCCAAGGAAAATTAATGATTTATCTGACAAACATGCAGACTGATGGACTCTTATAGATTACGACTCATCAAAAAAACTTCTCCCCCTTTGACATCATCAAAATACTCGAAGAGGGGTTCATAGATGTGGGGAAACTAGGAAGGAAGTGGTGAATATATGTGAAGAGAGAGGAGGCTGAAATGGAGTTCAGTGAGGGGATTCAAACCCAAGACTTAGTTTAGTATGGAGCAAGACTGAGTCCAAAGTTGAACATCTTCCTCAAAGGAGCATTGCATGGTTGGAGTCCGGTGATAAGAAAATTTAAGAACAATAACTCCAGTGGGTGTATAAGCTATGAAGGCAATAGGAGCGCCTGCTCACAAGATTACTAAAACTAAAGCACAACGGCACACCAAAAGATATTAATGCTCACTTTGAAACCTTTCTTATGCAAGCCCAGTTACATTTCAGGATAAACTACCATAAGCATTGAGGTAAAACAATGTTGAAGCATTGAAAGTTCACTCAATTAAGCACCTCTGGTTTTTAGTGGAAGGCACAAAATGACTTTCTGATATAAACTTATAGTCAAGTTGAATTGACACCTGTTGACATAAAGAAGTACATGTGTTAGATGCAACCTTCCCTAGTTACTCAGTACAGTGAACCATTCTGTCTCATTTTGACCAGAGATAGCTTGCCACCTCATGCCTTAGCCCGCATCACTTCATTGGTGAAGGGCATAGTTCCTCAGCAGACTGAAGCCATTACTCTATGTATATTTGCAACATTTTTTTGATTTGATTTGTATGAAACCAGAGCAGGGTTAAGTACGACACTACCTTTTGACGCGAACAACCTCACGTCTCAAGTGAAGTGTGCCCGGTTACTCAGTAGGTCTTTCCCATTGCTCTGCATCAAGTCCTTGAGAGAGAAACTGAGATGGCTTGATTGTTTGAAAACAATGCTCAATGTGAAGTTAATCGAATAAGAATTTTACTAAGCTCTCACAAGCAGGCTACAGGAGTACAAGGGTTCAACATGCTAAATGCTTTAGCAGGAGTAAGCCTTAGGAGGCCTTCCGTGAGCTAGCAAGTTTCAGTCCACACAAAGTTATTAGCCTTAAATCTTCAATCTAATTGAATAACCATGATACTAGAAGCTGGAAGATTATTGTTACTGGAATGTCAGTCTTTGAAGATCAGTCATTAGGTGTGAATCTCCCCCTGAATTAGAGCATTGAGTTAGAACATAAAGCACATAATTCAGCAAGCCAGAGAGGGTTTGCAAAACAATATGGATGATCATGTACACGCAAGGGCAGGTCGACTCAACTGGACTATGGGTCGACTCAATTCAGGAGAACAGCAGGTATGCAGTGCAGACTAGTTGACTTAATTTTTGAACTTGATCAGATGGTGTCGACGCACATGTGATGGAGCGTCGATGCAGGTGACTAAGCAGAACTCCATGTGCGATAGAAATGATGAACCTATCTCTTAGAAGCACTATAGACTCCCCCTCACTTCATGGACTCTTGAACACTGTGAATGACGACCTTTGATACTTGATGGAGTATCTTCTCACGCATAGTGGGTGCTTTTAGACAGAGTTTGTCTGTCCTTCCACACACCACCATTTTATATACCAATAGGTCATCCGCACACATAACGGCCTATGACTCATGCAACAAACCAGACATGCACAATGGACTCTTCCTCATAAAAACAACCGATTGACTTGCAGAAAAACCTGACCAGAACCATGCAGATTTAACAAGTAGAGGGTTTACACAAGCCCAACTCTCTCCTTAGAGTAGAGAAACATTCATTCTTCAGAGGTTTTGTAAAGATATCAGTAATGTGCCTCTTAGATTCAACAAAATGTAGTTCAAAGTTTTTGTTACTTACCTCATCCCGAAAGAAGTGATGCCTTATTTCAATGTGTTTAGTTCGGGAATGCTGAATGGGGTTCTTTGTTAAATTAATGACACTAGTGTTATCACACATGATGGGTGTGCATCCAAGATCTATACCATAGTCCTGGAGTTGATGCTTCATCCACAGCACTTGGGTCCCACAACTCCCTACAGCACCGTATTCGGCTTCTACACTAGAGAGTGCAACCGAGTGTTGCTTCTTGGAAGCCCAAGAAACTAAACACCTACCCAAAAATTGGCAGTAGCCACTAGTGCTTTTTCTATCAAGTTTGCATCCAACATAATCAGCATCAGTATAAGATATTAACTCAAAACAGCATGATGCAGGATACCACAGCCCTAAGTCATGTGTGCTAGCAATGTTTCTTAAGATCCTTTTCACAGCAATCAGGTGTGATTCTTTAAGATTTTCTTGGAATCTTACACACAAGCACACACTGAACTGAATATCAGGCCTAGAAGTAGTGAGATATAAGAGAGACCCGATCATACCTCAGTATGTTTTAAGATCTACAGATTTACCATTCTCATCAACATTTAGAGATGCATTTGTTCTCATGGGCGTGGAAATGTGCTTGGCATTCTTCATTCCGAATTTCTTTACAATCTCCAATGCATACTTGGACTGGTTTATGAAAAAGCCTTCTCTAGTCTATGTGACCTATAGTCTAAGAAAAAATTAGAGTTCACCCATGAGGCTCATTTCAAATTCCTTTGTCACTAGTTCAGCAAATTGCTTACACATATTTGAATCAGTCGAACCAAACACTATATCATCCACATATATCTGCACTATGATGATATGGCCATTCAAAACTTTTGTAAATAGAGTTTGGTCAACTTTACCTTTGTTGTAGCCTCTGCTGGTCAAATGTGCACTTAATCTGTCATACTAGGCTCGAGGGGCCTGCTCTAGTCCATATAGTGCTTTATTTAATTTATATACATGGTTAGGAAAATCATCATGTTCAAAGTCAGGAGGATGTTCTACAAACACCTCCTCTTTTATCAAGCTATTCAAAAAAGTGCTTTTGACATCCATTTGTTGAAGTTTTATGCCTAATGCGCATGCAAATGCTAACAATATTCTAATGGCTTCTATTCTTGCTACAGGACCATATGACTCTTCAAAGTCAATCCCAATCTCCTGATTATATCCTTTAGCCACCAGTCTGGCTTTATTTCTGGTTATGACCTCATCCTCATTCAGCTTGTTTCTAAATACCCATCTAGTCCCAATGACATGTTGGCCTGCGAGTCTGGGAATCAGATTCCACGCATTGTTCCTTTCAAATTGGCTAAGGTCCTCATGCATGGCATTAATCTAATTTTCATCCTGCAACGCCTCTTCAACATTTTTGGGTTCAAATTGGAAAACTAATGCAATGAGGTCTTCATCATGCACATCTTTATGAAAGGATCTGGTCCTAGGGGGGTCAAGGAGATTTCCTATGATGTTCTGGATAGGGTGGTCTTTCAAAGTCCGGATGTTAATGGAAGACTCACCAGGCATGATTGAATGGATTGAACTTTCGATCGACCGACCTGTTTCTTGTTCTGCAGGTTGCGGTTAGCAGCTTTCTCCTGGTTCTTCCTTTGATTCCAGAAATGTTTCATCACCATCCTCCATTTTCCTATCAACAATACCCTTATCAGATTCATCAAGCATCTCAGCAAACACTACATGTGGAGTTTCTTCCATAACCTGATTTTTTACATTGAAAACCCTATATGTAGTAGAAGTTTCAGAATATTCAAAAAAAATTTAATATCACTCTTAGCCTCAAATTTATCAAGGTCAGCTTTGTCATTGTTGTGGATGTAACATTTTGAACCAAAAGCTCAAAAGTAGGCTAAGTTGGGTTTCTTATGTAATATCTTGGATTCTTTGGATCGGAATCGGAGAGCTATCGGATCGCTTTCGTGGGTCCTGATACGTATTTTACGATCCACGCGGGTTTTTTCCTTGTATAACTTGTGCAACCCTGTGGAGAGTTGACCGTTGAATTTTGCTACTCAGGGACGCTACAGGTGCGTTGTGCTCGTTCCGAGGATCACGAAGACTATTTTTCAATATTTTTTTAAATTTACGAATTTTTGTGCAGAATATCAAATTTTACGAAAATTGCAAAATTTCCTTTTTTTCCTTTTTCTTTTTAACCCCACTGTCTCCTTCCTCTCCCCACCGTCGTTCTCACTCTCTCACTTCGTTCTCTCTCCTCTCTTCACCTCTCCCTAGGGCGCGCGACCGATGCGGAGCTGGGTGAGGAGGTGACGGCGTGGAGCTGACCTGGAGCATGCTGGTGCAAAGAATGAAGTGTGGCGTTGGCACGATCCCTCGGTGGATTCAAAGCCGGAGTGGGCAGGTTCGTGTGATGGTTTTCGGCGTCTTGTGGCTGTTTCGGCACGTGAGATCTTCGGTGGAGGTAGGGAGACAGATGCGCTACTCTTTTCCTATGTTCCCTCGCGATTTGGAGCCGAACGGTGTGAGTTTGAGCGAGTTTTGTTAAGTTTTGGCGAAATGCATGTTCGGGGGGTGTGAGTCGTGTTCCCCATTTCAGGCGGTGGTTAATTGTAGTTTAAATGGTTTCATTTGAACCCCTGGCATGTTGGGAATCTTTTCCTGCCAGTTTTATTGAATTTGGTCGAGAATCGGAGCCGGTATGAGCCTGATTGTCCACGTGAGTCATTTTGGGTTGATTCATGGGAATCACCCATTTCTTGCATTTTTGCACGTGGTTTGGCCCCATCCGGCTTGTGGAAGGTTGGCAGTGTGATTAGGGTTTTTCCCCATCATTCTGGCGATGATTGGGGAGTGGAAATGGGTTTTCGTGAGGATTTTCCAGTTTTCGCTCCGTGACGAGAACGCGCTGGTCATGTGCATCGCGTTCTCAGTGGAACGCGCTACAATGATGCACCGCGTCTCGTGAATGAGATGAATAGTTTGGCGGTTGGGAACGCGCCCCATGTGATGAGCGCGATCCTTTGTTAACGCGACCCTGGAAAGGGGCGCGTCTAGGTGTATCGCGCCCAAGGCTGTGGCCGCGATTATTATCGTGACCTAGGTGGGTGGCACGTTAATGTTTGTTATCGCGACGCGTGTTTGTACCACGTCTATATATTGTCACGCTTGAGGTTCAAGCCGCGTCTATTAACGCGTTTTAGGTGAGCACCGCGTTCTGTTGATATCACGACCCAGGTAAGCACCGCATTCTGATGACATCGCGACCTAAGGTAGGGGCGCGTTAATCATCACGATGCAGGGTATAGGCGCGTTAATGTTTTCAACTTTTCGTGTCTTATTTGAGCTGTCTCGGGCTCCGGTGAACCCAAGATTCAATGCCTTCTTGGCCTTTGACTCGATGGATGCCTTGCGTGTCCTATGAGAGTCATGTGTGTATTAAGGGATTCTAGAGGAGTGATTTTATCTCGAGCAGTGCGTAGTGTTGTGTTCTTTCCGGTTGTAGTGGCTTCGACCCCTTGGTTAGCCCATTGTTCCGTGGATATCTTGGAAGTCTTATGAGGGCTGTGACCGTGTTATAGGGTGTCTGAGAGGGCCACTGTGTTGAGTAATGTTTTGTGTGATTTCAAGAGTCATTATGGTTTCTGGTCAACCCGGTTGTGAGCCAGTGGTTGACACGTGACCTCGTGAGTGTCTCGTCTATCCTGTGAGGATCGAGACATAGTTTTGGGCAGTAGGAGGTGTTATTCTACCTCGATTTGCATGCCATGTGGTTTGAGGGTTTTGGTAATCCCTCATGTTCCGTGTTTTGTGTTGTACGGAATGGTGAGTCCATTGTGTGGCTCGGAGGCCGAGGACTCATTGTTAATGTGTTTCCCGTGATTTTGGCTTAGAGACTAGGCTGATTAACAGTGTGTTGATGTGATGTGCGACGATCTTGCCCCGAGTCTTGTCACTCAAGGATCGTTGTCAGCAGGTCTAGTTGACTATCCTGAGTATGGTTGTAGTGGTGTACTACATTGTGCTCCATGGTACGTGTGACAGGAGTGTGCTTACACTGTCTGTACTTCGGTGTTCGCTGTTTTGGAGTTGCTGTGTCTAGTGAGCCTCCACTAGTCGTATCCTGATGACACTTTTCGGTGTGTGGGCCCACCTAGGAGTGGTGGCGGGGCAGTTCCCGATAGACGGTTTTTAGGCTAGTTTTCGTGGGCCCCCTTGCTTTGCGGTAGCGTCCTACTGCGGGGGAAAACTAGCTAGAGGCCTAGCTCAAGGCATTGGGCTTGTGTGTGCACACGTGGTTAGGGGCGGATGGACGAGCGCTGACGGGCGTGACCCTGACTAGTCACTCGTTATTGTTGTTCCTTGTACTTGGTTCCTGTAGAGTGTCTCAGTTACCGCCGTTCTAGGCAAGTGCGAGATACTTGAGGCGCAGTGTAAGACGTCAGTGGAAGCATCTAGCTGTTCTTCTACTGAGGAGGTGCTTATGTCACTAAACGCATGACTCTTGTGACTTGTGTTTTCGTGACTGGTTTCCATCATAATTGACGTGACTTGTCCAGTAGTCTGCGTTGGCTTCACTCGTCGTCTAGTCTAGTCTGGCGTACACGACGGTGAGCTCGTGTATGTTTGTGCCTTTGACTGTGTAGGTCTTTGGTAGGCTTTACCTGTTTTGGTAGGCTCTTCACAATAGGGTTTCGTGATTTGACAATGGATCGGTAACGCCTGACTTTGTGAGATCGGGGTTCGCCTTTCTATTATTTTTCGGAGTAGTTTAGAGGGCCGAGGTTCCTTCGGCTACCATGTTTCAGCGTTACGGCTTTCCTCTTTATTTTTACAATTGTTTCTACTCCTGCTTTGTTACTGCTTTGCTTTAGTGTAGCACTACTGTTACTGCATGTTTTATGGTAGGGTTCTGCAGGATCCCTACTAAGTCAGTGACAGGAGGCTCACCCCTGACTTTTCAGGTGTAGCTGTGCTTCCTCGTGCTGAGAGGTCTTGCTGTGTGGTTCTTAGTTGCCAGCGTTGCCAGTGTCGGGTCCCCCCGACTTGAGAGTACGTTCTCTTTCCTGTTGGACTGTACTTATCTTTCTGTTGGACTAGACTCTGTTAGTTATAATTTGTTATAGAAAATATAATTTTATTTCTGCTACTTTAGCAATCCTAATCATTGAAATTTAAGTGCTTACTGCTTTATCTGGAAGTTCAATGTACTATCACATACCTTTCTATCCCTTCGGAGCTTTTCCGCTCCTTGGAGGCCTCGCAGGTTCCAAGTGGTATCGGGTTTACCCGGTATCCAGAGTCTGGGTCGTCACAGGTGGTATCAGAGCGAGAGTTCAGAGTTGTTCAGAATTTTTCTGAGCTAGCTGAGCTTTTGTTTGTGAAGTACATGGGAATTCGAGATATCGCAGTACTCAGAGTCTATAAGGTCCAGTACAGTCGGCAGCTGGCATAGGTTTTGCGATTGTTTATCGCTTTACTTTCGCGTGTGATCTTGTGCGTGCTGTGTTGGCACTGTGCGAGATGGTTTTGCCTCTGTCAGGATGTGACAGAGTGTTTTCTTTTGTCATGGTGTTTGTCTCGGTTATGTTGTACTTGGCAGAGTTCATCGGTAAGCGTGAATCTATGGTGCGGTGTTCGAGATTTTTTAATGGCTTGTTCAGGTGGCTGGTGACTTTATTGTTGGTGTGATGGCCGTGCACATTCTTATGTTGTTTTGGCCATCCCAGCTTGAGTTTGTTTAGCCCCTGAGGTGTTAAGGTTGTGTTGAGCTGGTCGATTGGATGCCTTGATTGAGAGAATGCTCGGGCGAACCTAGGATTTTCCTTCCTGGTGAGCTACTGTTAGTCGAGCTTGATTCTTCTCATCCTGTTTGGTGGCGTCTTTTCGAGGTAAGCTTTGGGAGTGCTGTCTCAGTGAAGCCTTTGTCCTGTGTCTGCTTAAGTGTGGACTGTGTTAGTTCTGAACCTGATTTGCTCTTGTTCGGCGGTTGCTTGGCTTTGGACCCAATTTGTGTGTTGGGAGCCGTTGTGCACCGTGTCCGATGTGCCATGTTTGGCGGCTGTTGTGCTGTGATGGTTCAGTAATCATGCCAGGACGTGAGGATAAGCTGAGACAGGTGTTCTTTGTGCTTGTGCTGAAGCTGGTGCTCTTCCTGGTTTGCACTTTGGCGACTTATGATCGGTTGTTAGCAGGATCGGAACTTGAGGCGTGGTATATTGTAGTTTCGTGAATTGCGATGGCGCCGAGTGTGTGCTGAGATGCCGATGCTGAGTTATTTGTGATGCCTATGTGCATTGTGTGAGTGCACAGCGGAAGCGTGTGGGCTTATAACCCACAGGTCGAGGATCGTTTGGTTAGAAGATTCTGGCCAACCGAGAGGTTTGTTTCCTTGGTGTGATTGTCATCTTGGCTTTATGTGCCTTGATGTTGTTGGTTGTCATGCCGTTGCTTGAAGCTTTATGATGGTTGGCACTGGCATGTGTGAGGATTGGGGGAATATGTCGGCGTATATACTGGTCGAGTACCCTTTTCTTCTCTGTATTTTTCTTGGGAGTTATGCTCTCGGGACGGATCGTGGTCCTTGAGATGTGTTCCTCGAGATTATTGTTGTTGTTGTTGTGGGTCCTTGTTTGTAAGCTGTTCACAGTATGGCTTGTATGTGTTAGCCATGTGTTCAGCTGTAATTGTGCCTTGATGTGACCTAGCTTGCAGTTGTTCCCCGTGGTTATGTGTTGAGAACGGAGCCGGGATTCTGCAGGTGTTGTTATTGTTGTTGTTTGGTGGTTGTGTTCAGCTTGGGAGGAGTTTCCTGTGAGTCTGATTTGGCATTGTGTGGATTGAGGTCTTGTCGGTTGGTTTTGATGTACTCTTCTGTCATGGTAGAGTCGGCATGCGACTCGAATCAGATGTAATGTCTGAGTGAGAACTTACTTGATTGTGCTCATGGCCCAGTGCTATCGTTGACGTTCTACGTGCCAGTTTCATTATTGTTCTTGGCACGGAAGCCAATGTTCTTGAGCAATCAACTGAGAGGACTGTGTTTCCTTGTTTAAGCTGATGCTTGTTGTGTCTACCGAGTGTTTTATCGATAGCTGTTGTTGTGGCATGGCTCGTGTCTCCTTTCCCTGTGAGACGTAAGCGATGTTGCCTAGTTTCAGAGGCGTCGGACTTGTGTTCACTCGTGTGCCATGCTCGTTCTGTGGATCGATGTGCCTTGAGATCTAGAGCATGTGCCTATGATTGTGGTCTGGCAGTATCCCTCTAAATTGTGTTTTTCGAGAATTGTGTTATCGTGCTTTGTGTTTTGAGGTTTGGCTGATGCTTGGCGAGCGTGGCCAGTGTTTGGCTTTGTTCTTCCCTTGTTCACTTGTTGGCTCCTTGAATTTCGAGGATAAAATTCCTTTAAGGGGGGAGGACTGTAATATCCTGGATTTTTGGATCAGAATCGGAGAGCTATCGGATCGCTTTCGTGGGTCCTGATACGTGTTTTACGATCCACGCGGGTTTTTCCCTTGTATAACTTGCGGAATCCTATAGAGAGTTGACCGTTGAGTTTTGCTACTCAGGGATGCTACATGTGCGTTGTGCTCGTTCCGAGGATCACGAAGACTATTTTTTGTATTTTTCTGAATTTATGGATTTTCGTGCAGAATATCAAATTTTACAGAAATTACAAATTTTCCTATTTTTCATTTTTCTTTTTAACCCCTCTATCTCCTTCCTCTCTCCCCACCGCCATTCTCACTCTCTCCCTCCGTTCTCTATCCTCTCTTCTCCTCTGCACCGGGCGCGCGACCGGTGCGGAGCTGGGTGAGGCGGTGATGGCGTGGACCTGACCTGGAGCGTGCTAGTGCGAAGAATGGAGCGTGGCGTTGGCGCGATGCCTCGGTGGATTCAAATCCAATGTGGGCGGGTTCGTGTGATGGTTTTTGATGTCTTGTGGCCGTTTCGGAGCGTGAGATCTTCGGTAGAGGTAGGGGGACAGATGCCCTACTCTTTTCCTGTGTTCCCTCGCGATTTTGGAGCCGAACGGTGTGAGTTTGAGCAAGTTTTATTAAGTTTGGGCGGAATACATGTTCAGGGGGTGTGAGCCGTGTTCACCATTTCAGGCGATGGTTTGTAGTTTAAATTGTTTCATTTGAACCCCTGGCATGTTGGGAATCTTTTCCCGCCAGTTTTATTGAATTTGGTCGAGAATCAGAGCCGGTATGAGCCCGTTTCTCCACGTGAGTCATTTTGGGTCGATTCATGGGAATCACCCATTTCTTACATTTTTGCACGTGGTTTGGCCCCTTCCGGCTTGTGGAAGGTTGGCAATGGGATTAGGGTTGTTTCCCTATCGTTCTGGCGACGATCGGAGTGTGGAAAATGGGTTTTCGTGAGGATTTTCTTGTTTTCGCTCCATGACGAGAACGCGTTGGTCGTGTGCGCCGCGTTCTCAGTGGAACGCGCTACAACGATGCACCGCGTCTCATGAAGGAGATGAATAGTTTGGCGGTTGGGATCGCGCCCCATGTGATGGGCGCGATACATTGTTAACGTGACCCTGGAAAGGGGCACGTCTAGGTGTTATCGCACCCAAGGCTGTGGCCGCGATTATTATTGCGACCTAGGTGGGTGGCGCATTAATGTTTGTTATCACAATGCGTGTTTCTACCGCGTCTATATATTGTCGCACTTGAGGTTCAGGCCGCGTCTATTAACGCATTTTAGGTGAGCGTCGCATTATGTTGATATTGCGACCCAGGTAAGCACCGTGTTCTGATGACATCGCGACCTAAGGTAGGGGCGTGTTAATCATCGAGACGTAGGGTATAGGCGCGTTAATGTTTTCAATTTTTCGTGTCTTATTTGAGCTGTCTCGGGCTCCGGTGAACCCAAGATTCAATGCCTTCTTGGCCTTTGACTCGATGGATGCCTTACGTGTCCTGTGAGAGTCATATGTGTGTTAAGGGATTCCGTAGGAGTGATTTTATCCCGAGCAGTGCGTAGTGTTGTGTTCTTTCCGATTGTTGTGGCTTCGACCCCTTGGTTAGCCCGTTGTTCCGTGGATGTCTTGGACGTCCTATGAGGGCTGTGACCGTGTTATAGGGTGTCTGAGAGGGCCACTATGCTGAGTAATGTTTTGTGCGATTTCAAGAGTCATTATGGTTTTTGGTCAACCCGGTTGTGACCCAGTACTTGACATGTGACCTCGTGAGTGTCTCGTCTATCCTGTGAGGTTCGAGACATAGTTTTGGGCACTAGGAGGTGTTATTCTACCTCGGTTTGCATGCCATGTGGTTTGAGGGATTTGGTAATCCCTCATGTTCCGTGTTTTGTGTTGTACGGAATGGTGAGTCTATTGTGTGGCTCGAAGGCCGAGGACTCATTGTTAATGTGTTTGCCGTGATTTTGGCTGAGGGACTAGGCTGATTAATAGCATGTTTATGTGATGTGCGACGATCTTGACTCGAGTCTTGTCACTCAAGGATCGTTGTCAGCAAGTCTAGTTGACTATCCTGAGTCTGGTTGTAGTTGTGTACTGCATTGTGCTCCGTGGTATGTGGGACAGGTGTGTGCTTACACTGTATGTACTTCGGTGTTCGCTGTTTTGGAGTCTCTGTGTCTAGTGAGCCTCCACTAGTCGTAGCCTGACGACACTTTTCGGTGTTTCGGCCCACCTAGGAGTGGTGGCGGGGCAGTTCCCGATAGATGATTTTTAGGCTAGTTTCCTTGGGCCCCCTTGCTTTGCGGTAGCATCCTACTAGGGGAGAAAACTAGCTAGAGGCCTGGCTCAAGGCATTAGGCTTGTGTATGCACACGTGTTCAGGGGTGGTTGGACGAGCGCTGACGGGCGTGACCCAGACTAGTCACTTGTTACTGTTGTTCCTTGTACTTGGTTCCTATAGAGTGTCTTAGTTACTGCCGTTCTAGGCGAGTGCGAGATACTTGAGGTGCAGTGTAAGACGTCAGTGGACGCATCTAGCTGTTCTTCTAGTGAGGAGGTGCTTCTGTCACTAGACGCATGACTCTTGTGACTTGTGTTTTCGTGACTGGTTTCCATCATAATTGACGTGACTTGTCCGGTAGTCTGTGTTGGCTTCACTCGCCGTCTAGTCTAGTCTGGTGTACACAACTGTGAGCTCGTGTATGTTTGTGCCTTTGACTGTGTAGGTCTTTGGTAGGCTTTACCTGTTTTGGTAGGCTCTTCACGATAGGGTTTCGTGATTTGACAATGGATCGGTAATACCCAACTTTGTGAGATCGGGGTTCGCCTTTCTATTGTTGTTCGGAGTAGTTTAGAGGGCCGAGGTTCCTTCGGCTATCGTGTTTCAGCGTTACGGCTTTCCTCTTTATTTTTACAGTTGTTTCTACTCCTGCTTTGTTACTACTTTGTTTTAGTGTAGCACTGCTGTTACTGCGTATTTTGCAGTAGGGTTCTGCAGGATCCCTACTGAGCCAGTGACGGGAGGCTCACCCCTGACTTTTCAGGTGTATTTGTGCTTCCTCGTGCTAAGAGGTCCTGCTGTGTGGTTCTTAGTTGCCAGGGTTGCCAGTGTCGAGTTTCCCCCGACTTGAGAGTACGTTCTCTTTCCTGTTGGACTGGACTCTGTTAGTTTGAATTTGTTATAGAAAATGTAGTTTTATTTCTACTACTTTAGCAATCATGATCATTAAAATTTAAGTGCTTACTACTTTATCTAGAAGTTCAATGTACTATCACATACCTTTCTATCCCTTCGGAGCTTTTCCGCTCTTGGGTGGCCTCGTAGGTTCCAAGTGGTATCGAGTTTGCCCAATATCCAGAGTCTGGGTCGTCACATCTTACCTTTGAGCATTTCATATGGGGTTTTCTTACTCTTGGGCCTTACCATGGCTCTGTTAATTATATGGCATGCTGTGCTTGCTGCTTCAGCCCAGAATTTCTTTGGCAACTTTCTCTCAATTAGCATTGTCCGGGCAATTTTCACAATTGTCCGGTTCTTTCTTTCCACAACGCCATTTTGTTCTGGGGTCTTGGTAGAGGAAAATCTGTGAGTCAATCCTTCCGGGTTATAGAATTCAGAAAATGAGGAGTTTTCAAACTCTCCTCCATGGTCAGATAAGATCGTAGAGATTATGAATTTACCTTATTGTCTTACTTTTCTAGAAAACTGGTGAAATTCATGGAAGGGATCATTCTTGTTTGGTAAGAAGGAAATCCATGTAAAATGGCTGAAATCATAAAATAACACATAACCATATCTCTTAACATTGATGCTGGCAGTTCTTGTTGGCCCAAACAAGTCCATGTGTAGGAATTCAAATGGCATGGACGAAAGGGGTTCATTCCTAAGTTTAAAGGGTTTTCTTGTTTGTTTTCCGAGGGAGCATGCTTCACATATTTTAGTGTTCTTTTTGAATGATTGATTGGACAGACCCCTTACCATTTCATGCTTGGACAATTTGTGCAAAACACCATAACTGACATTCCCCAGCCTTCTATGCCACAGCCATGCATCATTGGGCTGACTGGCAGGCAAGTAAATATTTTCAGAAAAGAAACTATCAAGATCTACCATGTAGACATTATTTACCCAATGACCTACAAACTTTACAGAATCAGAATTTTATTCAAATATCTTACATTCATTGGCCTCGAACAGTACCTTGGGGCCTTTGTCGCACAGCTGGCTTATGCTGAGTAGATTGTGCTCAACTCCTTCAACAACCATGACATTCTCAACGAAATTGGAAGAATTCTTACCCACTGTACCTGTGCCAATGACTTTTCCTTTGTCTTTACCTCCAAACTTCACTTGACCTGCTTCCTTCTTGATCAGATGGCTGAATTTCTTTCTATCTCCTATCATGTGCATCGAGCAGTCGTTGTCCAAATACCATCGATTGTGATGGGCTGTTAGGCATTCATGCATAGAGCATATTAAGTAGAAGCTTTTGGAACCCAAACAAATTTGGGTCCACAATCATTGATGAACAAATGTAGTAAATTCTTTGAAATCCACACTTGCGTAAATGGCTTCATTTTCTGGCTAGACCAGCATTGGTTGCTATTGTGTCCAAGTTGGTTGCAGGCGTGACAAACATGTTTCATAGAGTACATGAAAGGTGAATCAAATTATGGTCTTATTTTTTAGTTTCCAAATGTGTTGAATTGGGTATGGAGGGTACCCAAGTTTGGCTGGTTGTAGGTCCTTTTATTCCTAAACCAGTTCTAATTTTTGGAGTCAAAGGCTGAGCTGCGTCAACGCGGATCCCTGGTGCATCGACCTGACTGCCTGGACAGTCTGGGTTGGGTGGTGGTGCGTCGACATGATTGATCGGTGCGTCGACCCAGTTGTTCAGTTGATCTTGGTTGACCTATTGTGCGTCGACTCGATTGACCATTGCGTCAACCCTGAGGTTCATCATGTTTTTTGTAACCAACCTTATGGATGCTTCCTTGATTCTTGATATTTTGACTTTGGCTTTGGAAGTTTTGATTTGTGATTGTTTTGGGCTTAGGGGCATTCTTCCATATTGGTTCTTCGGTTATCAGTTTTCCTTTCTCCTTCTCAAGACAAAATGATATAGTCTTTAGTTTAAACTTCTTTTTCTCAGTGGGGTTGAACCCCAGCCCTTCTTTTCTAAAATTCACCCAGGTTCCTAAGATAGCATCTAGGTTGGACTTACCCTGGGTCATTTTTTCTAGAATAGACTGCTTGTCCTTCAACTCATTTTCAACTTTCTCAAGATTTTTCTGCATTTCTTCATTAACAGCTTTTATAGCTTCATACTTTTCAATGTTAAGTCGATTTTCTCTTTCACATTCTTGGTACCTCAATTTATCTTGGTCTAACTATTTTATAAGATTCTCATTTTCTTCTTTCATGCTTTTCAGTTCTGAACAGTTAGATCCAGATTCCTCGACTTATTTTCTTAACATTTCATTTTAAACTTTTAGAATCTCCATATTCTTAGTGATTGGATTATCATGAGCTAAGGTGTTAATCTTCTTCTTCAACTGCTTATTATCTTTTTTATAGATTGCATACTTTTCAAACAGAATGGTATATGTGTCCTCCCATTCTTCAATTGAGAAATTTTCAAAGAGAGAGTTTACCTGATCCTCTTCTCCATTGGCCATTAAGCATAGGTTGTCCTCATCCTCATCCACAGAAGATCCTTCATCTTCCTCCTCATCGTCGCTCCGAGTGCAAACCATTGCCTTGGGATTCTTTCCCTTGGCCTTGGCCATCGTTTTGAGCAGCTCGAGACATTCTCCTTGCATATGCCCGGGCTTCCTGCACTGGTACTATAAAAATTTGTCAGTTTTCGTTTGATCAGATTTGAGGTCGGAGATTCTACTGACCTGTGGCGAGCGTCTCTTCTTGTGGAATTTACCTCTTGATCTTAAGAATTTTTTAAACTACTTGGGGAGTAAGGCATAATCACCTAAGCTCTCCTCATCATCGCCTTCTTCTTCTTCCTGATTGGACTCATCAGTGTTGTGCGAGACTCTGAGAGCTATAGTCTTCTTTTTCTTAGGATCTTCTTCGTTTCTTTTCATGTTGAGCTCATATGTCATGAGCGAGCCTATTAGTCCATCAACTGTCATCACGGATAGGTCTTTGGAGTCTTCAATCATAGTAGCTTTGGTGTGCCAGGCTGGTGTGAGAGATCTCAGAATATTTCTAACCAGTTCACTATCAGAGTATTCTTTACCAAATAATTTTAGGCAATTTGTCAGTTCGGTGAGTCTGGCATACATTTCATAAATGGACTCGTCGGGTTTAATTTTGAACATTTCGTAGTCAGATGTTAGCATGTTGACCTTGGTGGCCCTGACCTCAGAAGTTCCTTAATAGATTAACTCAAGCCTATCCCACATCTCTTTTACAGATTTGCAAGTGGATACTCTAGAGTATTCAGTGGAATGGATAGCTGTAACATCCCGAATTTTTCTAGGAATTGTTTGGGATTAAATAAAATTATTTAGCATTAAAAAGGCTTAATGGGCGAATTAAATGAATTATGGGTTAATTAAATCAATTTAAAGGCCTTATATTAACCAAAGGGCTAAGCCCACTTTAAAGAGGCCCAAAACCCTAATGCCAAGGCCTTTAGGCCCAAGCCCACTTTTAGAAATGTAATTAGGGTAATTTACAGAATTAAATTGGATAAATAGACCAATTAAGAGGATAAATAAAAGATAAATTAAAAATTCAAAAATTTTAGATTAAACGCCAGAACGCGGTTTATCGCACGACCGCGTTCTGATAAAAGCGGTCCGACCATGATCGCATTCTTCTTCCGTGAACGGAGGTGTTAGAGGCGTGGAAAATTGGGAATTTCCCCATTCCAATCTCCATGGTTCGATGGTATCTGGCATGTAAACCTATCTAGGACTCTTGGAGGATCAAATGGATGCCCTATAGGACTCCTATTTGATCTAATCCAGCCACCCTAGGCCAAACCCTATAAATAAACCCTGAACTCGACCTACGCGAACCCTCATTTTGGCTCACGTGGTTCGAAGGTAAGACGTCGTCATCTGAGGTTAAGTCTTTACAAGATTTTATTCTTTTTCGTATTGTCTAACTCCTCTCGAAATTTCACGATATGAGGACAAGCAACCAGAGAGCTAGAGCGTCCAGAAGTTGTTATTTCTCTGCAGAGCGCACAGGAACATGCATATCAGTCTAGTAAAAACTCAAAGTTTAGGAAACCTAACTGAGGTATTTTCAGGTTGATCCTTTAGAATTATTTTCTCCCCTTTATATCTTCTAATCACCCTCCAAATCTAGTGAATTTAGGTCAAGAGGTTAAGGAGATAGAAGGGCGAGAAGTTGATGTTTCTACGCAGGACGCGCAGGAACTGTTGTGCCCCTGTGTGGTTTTGATGATGGCTGACACACCATGAGTCACACTGAGGTGTGCTAATTAATTTAGATGACTGTTTGACTGCTTAAATATCTGATTGTTTGCTTGAATAGCTAATTCATGAATATGGCTACATTGGGTTAACGTAGTGGCTAATTGTTCATGCAGTGCGTTGACGCAGTTGGAGATTGGGTTGACGCATTGGCTGTCTGTTCACTAGTTGCGTTGACGCTACAAGGACACTGCGTTGACGGAGTAGTTGCTGGTTTACTTGCTGCGTTGACGCAGTGGAACAGCTGGGTTGACGCCATGCTGCTTTGTCTACTTTTTGTTGCTCTAAAGTCTATACATCCTCCAGTGTATTGCTGCATGCCATTAAGTCTGTATAGAGTCTTTGCATCGTGTGCCTCTCACAAAGTCTCTACATCGCATTTGGGAATCAAAGTATGTACATTGGCAGCAGATCTGCATCAAGTCTATACACTGCCTTTGGGTTCCAAGTCTATACACTCCCTCAGTGTACATACTTATTCATTTGCTGTTTCAAAGTCCATACACTCGGTTCTAAGGCAAAGTCTATACAATCGTCTTTGAGCATCAAAGTCTGTACAGCCTGTCTGTCTTCATGAGTTATGTGCTTTTTAGTGCGTTGACGCACTTGGCTGACTGCGTAGACGCAATTGTGCGTCTTTCACTTTCTGTCTTGTTCACTGCGTCGACGCTGACACTGGATGCGTTGACGCATTGGCCAGTTGCCAAGGGCGTGAGCATCTCGCTTGAGGAGCTGAGGCGACGCTGCACGATGGAAGCGTTGACGCCTTGGACTGATGTCCAAAGGTCTTTTGATCAACATCAAGTCTGTACAGCATGAAGTCTGTACACTGGTTTCTCTAGCACGTTAACACTAAAGTCTGTACACTGGTTTTCACGAGAAGTCTATACACTGCTTCACTTCGTCAAAGTCCATACATTGGACTGTAGCATCTGAAGTCTGTACAGCGTCCGTTGTCTAGAGTTCTTGAAGTATATACATTGGACTGTTTCTTTCGAAGTATATACACTACAATGTACATACTTAGATCTTATGACTTCATTTTTGTTGCTGAAGGGAACAGGGTCGACGCTGGGAGTTTAAAGCGTCCACGCATCAGTTGACGAAGCCTTCACGATATCTTCCACTGCGTCAACGCCACAATGGAGCAGCGTCGACGCAGCAGTTAAAGGAGCATTCACTTTCACAGGCTATTCCACTGCGTCAACGCCACAATTGAGCAGCGTCGACGCAGCAGCTAAAGAGACGAAGCTAATGGCTTACTAGAATGCCTCACTGCGTTAACGCCATTGCTTGACAGCGTCAACGCAGCAAGTCAGATTGTTGTCATTGAGCACGTGAACTGAGAACTCTATACATCGGACTGAAGAGGCTAATGAAGGGCACGTGATCCGAGGTGCCTGGCTCGTGATCCAAGGATGGACGAGATACCAGGATGCTGCCACGTGGTCTGAATTTTTAGGGCAGGAAATGTGGAAGCCACACGCGCCCAGTGTGCCTGCTGCTGCTGCTGCTATATATACAAGACTTCTTCCACAGAAGAAGAAGATCGAAGAAGAATCCTGGAGAGTAGAAAGCCCTTCGATCCAGAAAAAGAGAAGAAGAAGAAAAAGAGAAAAAGAAGAAATAGAAGAAGAGTGAGCCGGCAAGAAGAAAAAGAGTTGAATAGAAGAAGGAGAGAACAGCGTGAGAGAAATGGAGAGCAGAAGAGAAAGAAAGAGAGATAGAGAGAGAGAGAGAGTTTGTGGAGAAAAAGGAAGAAAGTTACTGAAGATCTGTCTACTGGACCGTGGATCAAATCCAGGCCAGTCAGCTCCATGGGAGCCACATCTGATGTTCCTTCTTTTACAGCTTGTGTTTGCTGTGTTATTTTCGTTCCTTATTTTTCTTTTTATTCGATCTGATTTACTGAGTTCTTCCGATCCTCTGGACTGAGGTCGGGTTCCTCCTGGTGGGTCAGGAGAAGGGAGATCTGATCTCCAGTTTGTAAGCAGTAGGGGGGCTACTTGTGGGTTCCCTCCGGGCTAGGAGGAAGAGAGGCTAGGCCTCTGGTGGATTGCTGGTAGCAGAGTGCTACTGGCTGGTTCACTGGTAGCGGGGCTACTACTAGTGGGGTTCCCTCTTGGTATAGAGGAAGAGAGACGTGAGTCTCTGGTTTCTAGTGACCGTGGGTTGCTAGAGGTTCCCTCCGTGTAGGAGGAAGAGGGGAGGTTGTTCCCCTAGGTAAGCTGTGTATCAGCGTCTGTTGGCAAGCTGGGTTGCCCAGCTGTTAGTGAAGCCACACTCGGTTTGAGTGTGGGGTGGATGTAGGTCCGTGGACCGAACCACCTAAAAAATCTCTGTGCAGTGGTTGGTTGCTCCATATCTCCTATCTACTTCACAGGTTACATTGCATTCTCATTTATATCTGTGCTGCTTCCGCTAGTTGTTTATTTGGGCACGGGTTACGTATTTGATCTTTGGTTTAAAAGGATATTCTACCTGTTCTTCAGATTGGTTGTCTTGCTTTGTTAGAGTTCTAGTTTTATTATTGAGCCGAAAAGTTTTTAAGGGTGGGATTCATTCACCCCCCCTCTGAATCCTCCGCACCGATCCTAACAGGAACCAGCACCGTCTTCCAGTCAGAAATTCGAAGTTTAGGGAACAAATTAAAGGTAGGTTATCTCATGATGGCTTAAACAACGTGTTAAGAGGAAAAGCCCTCAATTTTCTCATGATTTCATGCTTTCTACGTGGAGTATTTCATGTTTTATCATGACTGCACAATAGAGTTTTACTGCATGCTGTCCATGAAAACTTAACTAAAAGATAACGACTTTTTGATTATTACACACGTTTCCATGTATTATTTCCATCATAGCATGCTTTCCTTGCAAGATTCCCGTTAGTTCCATATAAAATTTCCTTAGGAAGTACCCCTGCAAGGCCGGTATTGTCTCAGTCTCACCGTGGGATGATGGCGGTCGGCACAGGGGGCGCGTCTATTAACGCGCAGGCCCGATATGCCGCATTATTGTACTAACGTGGAGGTTATTCACGCCGCGTTAATGCTCCATGAAACATATCAAACCTTGTTTATTTTCCATGATATATATATATAATATGCATGCCTATTTTAGTAGTTTCACTTCCTGATCATATCATTACTTTATATTAGGCGTTAGCATGATTTTAAAGATTTATTATATGTTAATTTCATGTCAAATCCTTATAGTTTTGTACTTAAAGAGATTTCCAAGACTTAGTTACACCTTGGTGGATGTTTTCATGTATTCCCTTCTTACCTTATTTTCTCTTTTATAAGAACACATATAGCGCGTATTCCGATACGTGGCTATTAGTTACACTTTACACTTGATAGGCACACTCTCTTGGACTTGTGATCCTCTCCGTTAGATATTCCTTCCACCGGACTAGGTGATCTTGTTTCAAGGCCTCCGTAAGATTCCGCGAGCCTGGGATTCTCACTAGGACGTCGAGCTGGTTGTACCCTAAAAACCCAAAAGTTAGAGAGCACCTCATGTTTTCCACATTTATGTGAACTGGCATGAACGCACCCTAATCTCTAGTAGCGTTAAAGAATTATCATGGTTTTTTCTCTGGTCGCGTTCTTGTTCAGCCACAGACTTGTTCTTGCATCAACCTGACCTTCCTTTTTGTGTCGACTCTCTCTATAATCGCAGACTGAATCTTGACAGTGTTGATGAAATATCGGGACCCTCAAGACTGTCGCGTTAATTAGCTGTTGTCCAACCCTAGGTTTGACCCATGGGTTGTATCTACTCTGTTCCTAGATGGTCTATTGATTATCAAGAGCCCATACCTTATACAATAAGTTATTAATGAGCTATGAAAAATTAATGAATGTACCATTATGCTGTCAAATTCCTTCCGTAGCATGACCTTGTCATTAATTCAGCCTTGAGCTCTCATGAATCATTTTGGTGCATTCTTACCTTGGTAATTGTTATCATGGACTTATTGTTTGAACTTTACATTATCGGCCAAACTTTATTATTTCTTGTGGAAGTAGCTTGATTTATAACTTAAAGATGCAAGAGCGGGCACGGACAGTGTCCAAGGGCTCCACGCTAGCCCCCTCGGCAAATAGTCGGAAACATACTGTAAACCATGGGGAATGATGAACACTGACATCGCATTACGCCGGGAGTACTTTTTTTATAAACGGGTGAAAACCACGAGGCTCATCATGAAATTATACATTCTTGTTACATGACTTTCTAGTGTGTAACCTTTATGGTTATGAAAAGTATATTCTCGATACATGCTAGTACATTCTCGTTACATGAAAGGCCACATTATATGCTTGCTTGATCATGCTCTCGTTCTACATGAATACTCATGTCTCTATGGTTTATATCATGCTACTACGTTTTTACTTTGATTTTATTACGTGTTTCACCGTATTTCTTTTATCTTACCTTCTAGAGCAAAATTACTAATTACTTAAATATTACCTTCATGTTGATAGGAAGATACCTACTAGGCAAGTGCGCTCATTCCCTACTTTTTTAATCTTTTCAGGAAACTCAAGCGGATCGGATTCGGATTATCCGAGTGACGGATCGGAGGGCGAAAGCGAGTGAAGATCAAGAGAAGCCCTAGAATGTTAAAGTGTCATGAGTCCACTATGTAATTTTCTTTTCTTAGGTCTAGAGTTTAAAGAGTCAAGTCAAGAGTCAGATTGTAAACCTTTGAGTATTATTCAATAAAGATTAATTTTTGAGTATATGACCTTGTGGATTCCTCTCTTATGTGTGAATGATTAGCGCTCTGATTATATTGCTAGCTTGAGGCATATTGTCTACTGTCCACGTTCCCGAATATCTTCCGCTGTACATATATCTCAGGGCGTGACAGTTAAGTTGGTATCAGAGCCTAGGCATAAGTAAGTCCTAGGAAAATGTCATGTCATAGGCTAAGTCCAAGGTATAAGGACCCATACCTATGAACTAGGAAAGAAATTTTCAAACCCCTGTGAGAATTGGGTAGAGCCAAGGATGAGATAGTTATTTAGAAATTATCTTTAAGTAATCTTCCTAAACCCCAAGGAAATAACTAAGTGTTTATTTCCTCAAGCACCTCATTCTCACAATGTCCGCTAATCGTGCAAACTGGGAAGCGATGCAACAGACGGTTGCAGGTCTTACCCAGGACCTTCAAACTATGGCCCAAGCTGGCACGAGGGCAGGTGCCGGTGATCTTCACAGGAACTTTTGGAGTATGAACCCTCCACGGTTCTCTAGATCGTCCAATCCGGACAAAGCAGAAAACTGGATCGACAAGATGGACCCGTTCTTCAACGTGATGCAATGCTCGGATCAAGATAAGGTCTTAATCGCCGCATTTCAACTCAATAAGGATGCTCATACACGGTGGAAGGCCACCTCGGCACATCAACAAAATGAGCAGCTCACTTGGGAGGAGTTTCTTGAACTCTTCCGAGAAAAATATTTCTCTAAGCATGTCGAAGAGAGGAAGGCTGCGGAATTCACCTTTCTAAGGCAAGGTATGACGTCTGTGGCGGAGTACGAGCTTCAATTCTCCCATCTGTCACCATATGCTCCTCACTTGGTGGCTACGGAGATCTTAAAGGCTAACCGATTCATGGACGGATTGAGGCTCGTCTTCATCAATCAACTTGGACCTCAAAATATATGTACATATACGAAGACAGTCCACCATGCTCATTTATGTGCGAGGACCTTGGAGAAGGTCAAGAAATTCAAAGGTAAGAGCGAAGAGTCAAGCCGGAAGTTTGACAAATGCGGACGAAAAGAAGAAAGGTTCAGCATCACGGGGACCTACAAATCCCGTGACAACAAGAAGAGATCCCGTAATGGCAACGAGAATGGCAAGAACAAAAAGGTCAAGGAGGAGGAGAAGCAAGTCACGACGGCTTGCTCGTTCTGTGAGAAATTCGGTCACTCGACCGAAGAATGCTAGAAGCGTCTCGACGCTTGTTTACGTTGTGGGAGCCGGGAGCACCGCATGCCGGATTACCATCTTATGAAAGAATAAACTTCTAATGGCGGGCGTACGCAGCAGACACGTCTTAATGTCGTATTAGATGAAGCACCCAAGGATGATGGGTTGATGGAAGGTACAATTCAAATATATTCCCATCCTGCTTTTGTGTTATTTGATACTAGTGTTTCTCATTTCTTTATATCTACTATTTTTGTAAAAAACTTTGCTAGTTTCACCTGTTCCTTTACTATCGGACCAAGCTATCACAACACCTTTAGGTCCCGGAACTAAACTCACAACCCACTACCCAAATAGTGAGGTAACTATTGAAGGTCATAATCTTGCCGTAAACCTAGTATGCCTTGATATGGAAGGCAACGATGCCATTCTAGGTGTAGATTGGCTATGTGTGTTGTGCCCATGTGGTTTTGATGATGGTTTTAATGGTGGTTTTGATGATTGGTTTTTGATGTGAGTTAATCACTGTGAGTCATCTTGCTGTGTGTCATCATGCTATTATTCAGTCATTCTCTGATCATAATGCTTTCTTTTATATGCTCGATCAATTCATGTTTTATCATGTAAGTGAATGGAGCTCATATGGCTGTCAGATAACATGCTCTATTTAATTCTATCTACACTCTATCTGCACAGTCTCCACAGTAGTGCGTCAACTCATTGTGCTGATGCGTCGACCCTTCAGGCATATTTGTCTCTGTCCACACAGTAGTGCGTCAACTCCTTGAGCTGATGCGTCGACTCTTCAGTTCAGTTTCTTCAAGTCTATACATTAGACTGTGGCAAAGTCTATTCATTCATTTGGAAAACAAGTCTGTACAGCCGTGTCATATTCTCCTGAAGTTCATATCATCAAGTCTATACAGTGGACTGTGTAGCCTGTTTGTTAATGTAGTCTGTACATCAGTCTTCACATTCTAAGTCTGTACAGCCGTTGGCTTTGAACCTCAGAGTTTGTACATCCGAATTGCCCTTGATCTGGTCAAGTGTATACACTCTTTCACTGTAGCTTTCACATATTCAAGTCTATACATCGTGAAAGTCTATACATTCATCACTTACCTTTCGCTCAAGGCAAAGTCTATACACTGGGGTCTTTCCCTACGTTTCTTAGGCAAAGTCTGAACATTCGTTTCTGAAGCCTGAAGTCTATACAGTCCAGCCTATTCCTACGTTCAAGGCTTCAGCTACACTCTAAGTCTGTACAGCCACTCCTTGAGCATCAAGTCTATACATTGGCCGCTGTCTCCAAAGTCTGCACAATGGTCTTCACACCTGAAGTCTGTACATCCACAGTTAAACTTGAAGTCTGCACACTGGTCTTCAAATCCAAAGTCTGCACATTGGTCTTCGAATTCAATGTCTATACATTGGGCTCTTACATGAAGTCTATACATTGTAGTTTGCATTGTAAAGTCCATACATTGGTTGTTATTCTTCAATGTCTATACACTGCCTTTAGGATTTAAAGTCTATACAGCCGTTGTCTCTTTGTTGAAGTCAACACATTGGGCAAGTCTGTACGTTGCATTCGCCTTCACAAGTCTATACAATGAAGTATATACACTGCAATGTACATACTTAAATCTTATGACTTCATTCTTGTTGCTGAAGGGAACAGGGTCGACGCTAGAGCTTAAGGCGTCCACGCACCAGTGAAGATGCATCCACGGATACTCTTCACAGCGTTAACTCTACGCAAAGGCTGCGTCAACTCAGCCACTCAAGAAGCAGAGGCCTTTTCAGAAATACTCCAACACGTCAACGCAGCAGTGGAGCAGCGTCGACGCAACAGTTAAAAAGGCTAGGCTGGTTGCTCACTGGAACGCATCAATGCGTCAACGCCACAGGTTGGAAGCGTCGACGCAGCAGTTAAAAAGGGTTGAAGATCTCTGAAGGCTGCGTCAACTTGTTGGAGCAAGTGGGTTGACGCCATCTAACTCCAGTTGCTGAGCGTACTGATGAATGGGCACGTGACCCGAAGCTGGCACCTGACACGTGATCCGAGGAGGAATCTTCTGGACGGAAGGCGTGGGAAGCACACGCCCTATCTCCCCACTGCTGCTGGTATATATTGGAGCCTTCGTCTTCAGATGGAGGCTGATCGAAGAAGAAGCCTGGAGAGCAGAAAGCCCTTCGATCCAGAAAAAGAGAAAAAGAAGAGAAGCAGTGAGCAGAAGAAGAAGGAAGCAGAAGAAGAAGAAGAAAGAGAAGAGACAGAGAGAGCCTGCGAAAGAGAAGAAAATAGAGAGTGAGAGCAGAAGAGAAAGATTGCGTGAGCTGAGAAGAAGAAAGAAGAGGAAGAAAAGAAGAAGAGGAGGGAGTCTATTGAAGACCTGTTCAGTCTGTTCGTGGATCAAATCTGTTCAAATGAAAATTATGGTTGAGCTGAGAAGTCATAGCTTCATGCATACATGTTTTATTTTAATTGGTTTGACTCTTGCATTAATCTTTGTGGGCTTTCTTGTTTGTACTGTGAGCTGTGTGCATATATGAGAATGGCATAAACATGCACATGACATACAATCTTTGAAAATCTGATACACATAGGACTGCATGTTGAATTATCATGTATGACCTCAATGGTATATAAATGGTAAGGTACCAAAAGGCAGGGAAGTCTGTCTGGAGGTTCTTACCATGTGTGAGGTGGTCTTTTAGACCAAGTGCTCCGCCTAGTATCATGGGTCACTTTGCTGATAGGACAGTCTGATTGTGCACAAGTCACAATATCATTTGGAATCATATGTTCAGTTTTCAGTGCAAATATTGCATGTTTTCAGGGGGAGTTAATTGCATATCTTAGCATAGTATTCAGTGTTGAGTCTTTGCATGCATGTAGTTAATTGCATTGCATTTTACCGCATTGAAAATACCAAAAAGGGTAATTGAATGCATAGTGTCAGGGGGAGTCAATGCATTGCATGCAGGTGGTCAAGTGCATACATCTCTGTCAGAATTCACTGCATGTTATCCTTGGAAATCCTGAAACTTGCCAGACCTCCTGATATCTTGCTTGTTGTGCATAACCTTTTCCTCATTGTTTTTAAGTGACAAATCTTGATCTTATTCGGAAAACACTGAGCTTCAAAATCTCTCCTATCAATTGGTATCATTTGGCTTCAGAATTCTATCAGTCTGTCATGAAGATTTCAATGGGACTATCTTGATCATAAATCTGAAAATTCTTGAACTAGAAATCTTCTATTATACATTTTTATGAATGACTGAAATAACTCATGTGGTTTAAGTTTAATGTATTCAATGAGTTTGACTTTAAAATCTCTTGAAAATATCTGAAGCATGTTTAATAAACCTTAACCATATGTTTCATGCTGTGTCTTGTAAAATCTTCTGAAATCTACATTATTGAATACATGACTTTATTTGGTTAAGTACATGAAATTGTTATTGATTTGAAGCAAATGAATTTTTCTGAAATATCTAGAGGGTATTTTCTGTCAGAGCAATGACCTTGGTCACTGAGAAACACATGTCCAAAGGACTGTGTCATGAGGTACCATAGTTAACTCTGATTAAGAATAATTGAAATTCAGGCAGAGCAATGGCATGCACACTGAGAAATATAACTCACTCATCAAGAAATGATTTGCAGTGTGTCATGATGTGTAAATGCTATCTCTGTTCATATAAAGTATGACGGTTAGTCACACTAAGTGCTTAGGGATATTGGCCTCTGATCAAGGTATATCCTCTAGTTACAAGGTGTGCATTAAACTAGAGTGCTCGTAAAATTTTGTAGCATGAAAAATTGTTGAATGAATTGAAATCACTGAATATTGATGCTAAAATCAAATTGCTACAACCCTAGACAAAATCATATGACTTCATAATTGCTTGATCTCAATACTAATGCATGTAATTCCGAAAGAAGTCAATAAATTTGATTGTGTAAGAGAAAGGGAGATTAATCAAGATAAATATGAGGGTTTGGTTCATTTTTATTAAACCATGGTTTTAGATATCAATACAGAATTTTATTGATAAACTCTGTATACATTATGTTTAAACCATGCTGATCAATAAAAATCATTCATAAGCCCTTATAATGGAAGACTTTGAAATATTCTGATTTGGATTTATGAGAATGACATTCCCTTGAAAATCTGACTGAAATTCTTGTAGTTGAAGCCTCTTTGAAAAATCTGATTATTTGAATCTTTTTTGCTCACTATCCTTGATTCATTGAACTGACCTTTTCATTGAAAGCCTCGGTGGTCTTCTTCTCAACTATATCAATTGGCATCTATTCAGGGGGAGTTTCCATGTCATATGCATCATGCTGCATAGAAACTCTTAAAGGGGGAGAATTGTGATCTTGCATTTTGAAATCTCCATCTGCATATGCATTCTTACCTTCCCATGATTCATCTTGACTATATAAAAGGGGGAGATTTTTGCCAAAGGGGGAGATTATTTTTCAATTATAGCATGCTGGTTGTTTTAATTTCTCAAACTATTTTCTTTTTGATGACGTCAAAGGGGGAGAATAGTTTGAGTCATCAGATTGACTCACTGTGTAGTGTTGCCATCATCAAAAAGGGGGAGATTGTTGTGCCCATGTGGTTTTGATGATGGTTTTAATGGTGGTTTTGATGATTGGTTTTTGATGTGAGTTAATCACTGTGAGTCATCTTGCTGTGTGTCATCATGCTATTATTCAGTCATTCTCTGATCATAATGCTTTCTTTTATATGCTCGATCAATTCATGTTTTATCATGTAAGTGAATGGAGCTCATATGGCTGTCAGATAACATGCTCTATTTAATTCTGTCTACACTCTGTCTGCACAGTCTCCACAGCAGTGCATCAACTCATTGTGCTGATGCGTCGACCCTTCAGGCATATTTGTCTCTATCCACACAGTAGTGCGTCAACTCCTTGAGCTGATGCGTCGACTCTTCAGTTCAGTTTCTTCAAGTCTATACATTAGACTGTGGCAAAGTCTATTCATTCGTTTGGAAAACAAGTCTGTACATCCGTGTCATATTCTCCCGAAGTTCATATCATCAAGTCTATACAGTGGACTGTGTAGCCTGCTTGTTAATGAAGTCTGTACATCAGTCTTCACATTCTAAGTCTGTACAGCCGTTGGCTTTGAACCTCAGAGTTTGTACATCCGAATTGCCCTTGATCTGGTCAAGTGTATACACTCTTTCACTGTAGCTTTCACATATTCAAGTCTACACATCGTGAAAGTCTATACATTCATCACTTACCTTTCGCTCAAGGCAAAGTCTATACACTGGGGTCTTTCCCTACGTTTCTTAGCCAAAGTCTGAACATTCGTTTCTAAAGCCTGAAGTCTATACAGTCCAGCCTATTCCTACGTTCAAGGCTTCAGCTACACTCTAAGTCTGTACAGCCACTCCTTGAGCATCAAGTCTATACATTGGCCGCTGTCTCCAAAGTCTGCACAATGGTCTTCACACCTGAAGTCTGTACATCCACAGTTAAACTTGAAGTCTGCACACTGGTCTTCAAATCCAAAGTCTGCACATTGGTCTTCGAATTCAATGTCTATACATTGGGCTCTTACATGAAGTCTATACATTGTAGTTTGCATTGTAAAGTCCATACATTGGTTGTTATTCTTCAATGTCTATACACTGCCTTTAGGATTTAAAGTCTATACAGCCGTTGTCTCTTTGTTGAAGTCAACACATTAGGCAAGTCTGTACGTTGCATTCGCCTTCACAAGTCTATACAACGAAGTATATACACTGTAATGTACATACTTAAATCTTATGACTTCATTCTTGTTGCTGAAGGGAACAGGGTCGACGCTAGAGCTTAAGGCGTCCACGCACCAGTGAAGATGCATCCACGGATACTCTTCACAGCGTTAACTCTACGCAAAGGCTGCGTCAACTCAGCCACTCAAGAAGCAGAGGCCTTTTCAGAAATACTCCAACGCGTCAACGCAGCAGTGGAGCAGCGTCGACGCAACAGTTAAAAAGGCTAGGCTGGTTGCACACTGGAACGCATCAATGCGTCAACGCCACGGGTTGGAAGCGTCGACGCAGCAGTTAAAAAGGGTTGAAGATCTCTGAAGGCTGCGTCAACTCGTTGGAGTAAGTGGGTTGACGCCATCTAACTCCAGTTGCTGAGCGTACTGATGAATGGGCACGTGACCCGAAGCTGGCACCTGACACATGATCCGAGGTGGGTGCTGAGCACGTGATCCAAGGAGGAATCTTCTGGACGGAAGGCGTGGGAAGCACACGCCCTATCTCCCCACTGCTGCTGGTATATATTGGAGCCTTCGTCTTCAGATGGAGGCTGATCGAAGAAGAAGCCTGGAGAGCAGAAAGCCCTTCGATCCAGAAAAAGAGAAAAAGAAGAGAAGCAGTGAGCAGAAGAAGAAGGAAGCAGAAGAAGAAGAAGAAAGAGAAGAGACAGGGAGAGCCTGCGAAAGAGAAGAAAATAGAGAGTGAGAGCAGAAGAGAAAGATTGTATGAGCTGAGAAGAAGAAAGAAGAGGAAGAAAAGAAGAAGAGGAGAGAGTCTATTGAAGACATGTTCAGTCTATTCATGGATCAAATCCAGAACGACTATTGTGTTTCATTTCTAGCTTTTGTTGCTATGCTTTTTATGTTTCCTTATTTTCCCTTTTGGTTCTCTGGTTAGCTTTGTTCTTCCGATCCTCTGGTCTGAGGTTGGGTTCCCTACGGGTTGGAGGAAGGGAGATCTGATCTCCGGGTGCAAGTAGCTGGGAGCTACTTGTGGGTTCCCTCCGATTTGGAGGAAGGGAGACTTGTCTCCGGTTCTGGGCTTGTGGGTTGCAAGTCCAGGGGTCCCTCCTGGTCTGGAGGAAGAGAGGTCTTCGACCTCTGGTTTCCAAGTGGCTGGGAGTCACTTGGGGTGTCCCTCCGGTTGGGAGGAAGAGGGGAGTTTGTTCCCCTGGTCAAGCTGTGTGTCAGCACCTGTTGCAGACTGAGTCTGCGGTTTCTAGCTTGTGCTAGTGGAAGCCTCACTCCGGTTAGGAGTGAGGGGTGGACGTAGGTCTGTGGACCGAACCACCTAAAAACCTGTTGTTCTATGGTTTGCTTGTAGTGTGTTCTTCCATATCTCCTACCACCCTTCACAGATTGTCTTGAGCTTTCTTATTCTCATTTATGCTGCTTCCGCTAGTTGGTTATTCGGGCGCCAGTTACATATTTGCTCTTTTGTTTAAAAGAATATTCAACTTGTTATCAGATTGCTTGTTCTGCCTGGATAGTGTTCGAGTCTTTTATTTAGCGAAAAGTTTTTAAGGGTGAGATTCATTCACCCCCCCTCTGAATACTGCACCGAACCTAACAATGTGATCACTACGTCGATATAAATTGTCGCAATAGGAGGATTTCTTTCCAAATAATAGATCTTACATGATTTTCTTTCCTTGGCATCAAGTATAGGAAGCATCATATTCTTATTTCTTCTCTTCACGCCTGCAAACTCATCTCGTAAGGTTGTCAATCTTTCCTTGCTTCCTTGATTATCACCGAGTCTAAGGAAATCATCCTAGAAGAAATCCCTATTGTCCGAGAGTTTCTCGATGTTTTTCCATCCGAATTACCTAGTTTACCACCCGAAAGGGAAGTAAACATCTCCATAGAACTCATTCCTAGAGCAGCACCTATTTCAATAGCTCTCTACAGGATGTCCCCTACGGAACTCAAAGAATTGAAGAAACAACTTCAGGAGTTATTAGACAAGGGCTTTATTCGACCTAGCACATCCCCTTGGGGTGTGTCGATTTTATTCGTTAGGAAGAAGGACAGATCTCTCAGGCTATGCATTGATTGCCGACAGTTAAATCAACTTACCATCAAGAATAAATATCCACTGCCGCGTATCGATGAGCTGTTCGACTAGATCTGTAACGCCCGAGAAATTTCTAAGAATTTTTTAGGATTAAAATATAATTATTAGGTATTTTTAAAGGTTTAATGGATAATTAAGAAGAATTAAGGATTTATTAAATCCATTTAAAGGTCCTATATTTACCAAAGGGCTAAGCCCAACTCAAATAGGCCCAAAGATTTAATTTCAAGGCTTTGAAACCCAAGCCCATTAATAGAAACATAAATTAGGTAATTTACAGATTAAAAATAGGATATATACATCAATTAGAGGATAAATGGGGGATAATAAGAAAATCTAAATTTTTCTGATTAAGCGCTACCTGGCGGTCTATCGCGTGACTGCCAGAGCCACCCTAGCAGTCCTACCATGATTGCTAAGTCCTCCTGATTTCGTGAATGGGAGAAAACGTGAAAAGCTTGGATCTTTGATGATCAAATCACCTTAGATCAAAGTTACCTGGCGTGGAAGACTCTCCAGAACTCTCTAGGGATTAACTCTACTCCAATTTAGGACTCTAAGTTCGATCTAATCCCTTAAACCCTAGGTGAACCCTACAAATAGACCCTAACTTCGACTCATGAGAACCCTAATATTGGCTCGTGTATTTCGAAGGTAAGGAGACATCTCCTCAGGTTAGTTCTTTAGAACTTTATGTTCGTCTTAGTTTTATCTAATTCCCCTCAAATTTTCGCGCTAGAAGACCCAGCCGTTGGAGAGTTAGAGCCTCTGTAAGTTGCTGGTTTGCAACAGACTACACAAGAACAAGTGCGATGGTCCAGTGAAGATCAGGAAAATCGAAGCCCTAATCGAGGTATTTAGAAATTGGTCCTTTAGAACTTTCTATTCTTATTCGTATCTTCTACCTATCCTTTAATTTCCATAGATTTAGGTCAAGAGGATCGGGAGATAGAGGGACGGGAAGTTGCTGGTTTGGCACAGGACGTACAGGAACTAGGGTCTACTTCCAGTCAAAAATCCAAACTCTAGGGAACGAATCAAAGGTAGGTTATCTCATGAAAAGGCTAAATTAACGTGTTAGGAATAAAAGCCCTCTGTTTCCTCCTGTTTTCATTGATTGTATATAACGAATTTGAAGTTTTGTTATGATTGCGCATATAGGGTTAACATAGTATGCATGAACCCTGCCCTTAATAAGAAAATGATAATTCTAGTTTATTTCACTCAAACCCATGCATCTCCATGTTTTAATATGATTTTATCAGGTCATATTTACCTGTTGGCATGTTTTACCATACATCTATCTGCCCTAGATTAGCCTATATTTTGGTTTTATTGTGGTTTATAGTAGACAGGAAGGAAACGGTCTTCTTGAGACCGCCTGAGACCCTTAGCGGCCCTACGATAGACCGTTAAAAACTAAAACGGTCCTCCCAAGACCGCTTTAGTTTTCTGAGTTCTGTATTATTTGTTAACCCGAAACATAATGCAGAACAGTCCTATTTATCATATGATAAGCCTAGCTAATTAGGTCTTACTTCTATTTTAAGTATTGTATTCATACACTTGGTTACGTTAATTAATCATCATAGTAGATTTCATGTTCTTTATGCACTTGGGAATTATTTTAAGCTTACGTTAATTTCATGCCAAGACCATATATTCTTGTATTAATCTTAAATTTCATATGGTTCATGGACTTGTCTAGTATTGATTTGATCGCTGTTTTATCACGATCTCACTCTCATCTAGAGTCTTTTCTTAAGTATATGGCACGTATTCCGGTACGTCGTCATTAGATATACTTTGCACATTAAGCACACAATCTTGGACTTGTGATCCTCTCCGTTGGATATTCCTTCCACCGGACTAGGTGATCTTGTTTCAAGGCCTCCATAAGACTCCACGAGCGTGGGATTCCCACTAGGACGCCGACCTGGTTGTACCGTCAAAACCCAATTGTCTAGAAAGCACTTCATCGGTGTTTTGGTGTGTTCTGGACCTTAGCGGCCTTCTGGAGACCGCCAGAGGTACCTAGCGGCCATTTACCTGACCGCCAAGGACGCCTAGCGGCCCTACCGTGACCGCATTGTTCAAATTCATTCGTTTCATCAACTCTGTTGCTAAACGGTCCAGTCATGACCGCATAGATCCTTATATGGTCTAGTAAACGATCGCTATTTCCAGAAAATGACCTTGATATGACCGTTTGATGCCTAAGTATTGATTAACCCAAGGTTTGACCCAAGGGTTGTGTCACGCCCCGAGCGCGGAAGATACCCGGAGATGCGCGACGTGTCTATATCAATCATGTCAATCAGAGTGGTCGTGTATTCGACACGAAGACAGAGATGCACAAAATAGCAAGATAACCCAATCCTTTATTTCATAATGGATAGACTATTACAAATCCAATACTCTGTTTAATAAAAAGAAAAGTACATAGTTGACTCGAGAAAACTATAGAAATAACTAGACGACACTTGTAGAAGCTCTATCACTTTCACTCTTGACCATTCCCATCCGATTGACTTCCATCGTCGTCGGACTTACCTGAAAAGTACAAAGGGACAAACGGAATGAGCGAACGCTCAGTAGGAAATTATATCTCAAGTACTAGCAAGGGGTTTAAGTAATTACATTTTCATGAATGCAATAAAGCTATGCATGCTCGCATAAAACGACAGGATAGATAGAATGTAGTATCAAGGAAATAAGATGAACTTATCATGAACTTTCAACAAGATAACAAGTTTATTCAAGATATTCAAGCAAGTACATTTAACAAGTCATGTCAAGAACTTTGGCTATCATGTATCAAGCAAGTAAATTACCCTTTTTCGGGCTACACATTTCATTTCATGTCAAGTACGAGTCAAGTACAAGATGTGTGTGGAATGTCCAATCAAGCAAGTCAAGTACTCGGTATAATGCCAGATACCTTATCATTTTAACTCCCATGGGCACAAGTACTTTCGGGTGCTCCTCCCAGGACCAGATCGGGCCCTATATGCGCAGGCATTTATCATGTGTTTTGACATCCACTCTTGTTTATATAGCCAATATAGAATTTCAATAATCAAGCTTGTGGTTACGTATGACAACATTGATAGAATAGAGTCCAAAAATAAGACAAAGGACATAGAATGGCGATAATAACGGTATAATCACGAGTTCGATAAACTAGGTAGAATATGGTTCCTTAACTTAGGTACCATGATAAATCAATATGGACATTCTTTATATAGAATTGAGGTCCACATGAACATTAGATCAAGCAAGATACCCTCATTCTTATCATAGAATTGGGGTTTACAAGAACGACATGATATGGCATGATATCATCATCCCATTAAGAATTTCTTATGATATACTCTTTGTATAATCATAAGGGCCGGTATACCATGTTTCTTTAGATTGACATGGCAAGGATCGTGTAATGGGTTTTTAGGGTACAACCAGCTCAGTCGGCCTTGAGGGAATCCAAGGCTACGAGGAGTCTTACGGAGGTCTCTATGACTAACTCGCTAGTCCAAAGGAACGGAATGTCCAATGGAGAGCTTGTATGTCAATGAGAGTTGAGTGTGATCGATAAATCAACATGAAACGTGGGACTATACTCACGGAATGGAGAATAGTGCCGATATAATTATATATGTATAATATGAAACCATCGGTAATAGAACCAGGATAAATTCAGTTTACAGTAAAATAACGACTTAAGATAAGTCTTTTCTTAAGTAAATAACGCCTTACAGAAGGGCGTTTTACAGGCATTTACTATTTCCAGAAATTCCACATTTCGATATTTTATATAAAACACGCCTCTTCCAGGGGCGTTTCTTCAAAGTTGACGACTGTAAAGCAGGCGTCTCATCATTTACATATTCGACAGGATATAATTATTCTCAGAAATTGATCAAAAACGCGCCCTTGGAAGGGGCGTTACTTATAATTCCATTATACAGAATATGTAAATTTCAGGGTTTTAACAATTACACGCCCTATGAAGGGGCGTTACTTTTAAATTTACGCCTTATATCCAGACGTTAGTCCAGTGAGAGACGACCTTGTCTAGGTCGTGAATTCAAGAAATACCATGATTTTTCATGGGCAGTACTAATTTCAGGATACAGGATAATAGAACTCATGGGAAACGAATATATGGTCATGACAATAATATCAACATGTTCGAAGACATAGGATCATGCATTATTAGTGTAGAATCATGATTTCATATGTAATCAGTTCTTAGCATGGGTGATTAACGATTAATGAAATTAACGCCTGTGTGCAGGGCGTCAATCCAAAATTGACGACCTTGGAAGGGTCGTGATTTGTAAAGTAGCGCCCTTGTCTGGGGCGTGTATTTTATAATCACGCCCTTGCTAAGGACGTTTCTTTTAAGAAATTAACAGAAAGTCGTTCAGAAACTATAGTAAACCAAACCATGTATATGCATGATAATTATTGTACTGTATCAATTTAGTTTGGGCTACAGTGACTTGAGAAAACCTACCTTTAATGATAGATTTGGAGATGACCGGTCAATAACTTGAGAAGAACACCTTGGGCAGGAAGAAGGAAGAATTCAGTTGA
Source organism: Amorphophallus konjac (assembly GCA_022559845.1). Taxonomy (NCBI): domain Eukaryota; kingdom Viridiplantae; phylum Streptophyta; class Magnoliopsida; order Alismatales; family Araceae; genus Amorphophallus; species Amorphophallus konjac. Next base: position 92,126 of record JAHNEJ010000529.1, on the reverse strand, counting down.
TGAAGATGATGGCGACGATGATCTTCAATCAACCTGTAGGGGAAGAAAGGAGGGAGTATGAAGATATAACCGGAGTTTAGGAAAACGGTTTGAAGAACATTACCTTGTTCTTCACGTACGTAGCCTTCCGGACCTATAACAGAAAAAGATGAAGAACATTAGTTCTTCACTAAATATGTTCATAACAGAAGAAGAAGAATAGAAGAACATATGTTCCTCTCACGTACCTCTGCAGACGAATGAAGCAAATAGGTTTAGGTTTGGATCGAACGTATTATTTATAGGATTTTGAAGTCCTAACAAGAGTAGGGTTTGATTGAAGGTAACATATCCTTAATAGAGTCCTTACTCTAATAGACCCTTACTGGATTAGGTTAATCTTTCCCTGGATAAGTTCTGGGTTCGAGCGGTTCTCGAACTGAATTAACGCCTTTGGTCAGGGCGTCTATTCTTTAATTAACGCCTTACATCAGGGCGTTTCTTAAAAAGCGCCTTTAAAAAGGGCGTTTCTTGTTTTAAAACACGCCCAAGATAGGGGCGTTTCTTTTACTTACCCATTTGGTCGCGTGAGAACTGACGACCGCACGTGTGGGCGTCTTTTCTTTAGTCACGCCATAGATAGAGGCGTTTCTTTATAAATTAACGCCTTAAGAAGAGGCGTTATTTTCATCTTGTTTTATTTCGTCCATTTAACCCTATTCCTTTTATATATATTACTTCTGTAATATATATGTTTTAATTCATTTCAATTATTTATTTATTAGGGTTGCTACACCCTCCCCCACTTAAAAAGAATTTGGTCCCCAAATTCAATATATATATTTATACACGTGGAGAGTGTAGGACATATACCTCTTAGAATAACTCGGGAAATCGTTTCTTCATAGATTCCTCGGTCTCCCATGTCGCTTCGCGTTCAGGATTCTTATTCCATTGCACCTTGAGCATGGGAATAACCTTATTCCTTAGAGCTCGTATTTCCCGATCTAATATCTTCAAAGGCCTCTGTTCATATGTGAGATCTTTCTGGATCACCAGATCTCCATGCTCAATAATATGCGACGGATCGTGCACATACTTCTTCAACATAGATATGTGAAATACATTGTGTACCTCGGACAACTGAGGAGGCAACGCGATGCGATAAGCAACCTCGCCAACTCTTTCGAGTACCTCAAATGGTCCGATGAATCTTGGCGTAAGCTTGCCCTTAACACCAAATCTTCGTATGCCACGTCCAGGGGATATTTTAAGAAATACATGATCTCCAACCTGGAATTCAAGATCTCTTCTCCTGGTATCAGCATAAGCTTTTTGCCTTGTCTGAGCAACTTGTAATCTTTCTCTGATTACCTGTATCTTCTCAGTTGTATCTCTTACCATGTCTGGACCTAATAGTTGTTTCTCTCCAACTTCGTTCCAGCATATGGGTGATCGGCAACTTCTTCCGTATAAGGCTTCGAAAGGTGCCATTTGGATACTAGCTTGGTAGCTATTATTATATGCAAATTCCACTAAAGGTAAGTGGTCATGCCAGCTTCCTCCAAAGTCAATAATGCATGCTCTCAGCATATCTTCAACAACTTGATTAGTTCGCTCGGTCTGACCATCCGTTTGTGGGTGAAAAGCAGTACTAAAGTTGAGCCTTGTTCCCAACGAATGTTGTAATCCCTTCCAAAAATGAGAAGTGAAACGGGGATCTCTGTCAGACACGATTGAGACAGGAATTCCATGTATCCTGACTATTTCCTTGATGTACAGTGCAGCTAGCACATCAATTGACCATCGGCTCTTTATTGGCAAGAAATGTGCTGATTTAGTTAATCGGTCAATGATAACCCAGATTCCATCATGTCCTCCTTTAGATTTAGACAAACCCATGATGAAGTCCATACCAATATCCTCCCATTTCCACTTAGGAATATCTAGAGGATGTAATTTTCCCGCAGGCTTTTGGTGTTCCGCCTTGACCTGTTGGCATGTGAGACAGCGTGATACATAGTCCGCTATTTCTCTTTTCATGTTGGGCCACCAATAGTTCTTCTTTACATCTTGGTACATTTTAGTTGATCCCGGATGAATGGTGTACCTTGATCGGTGAGCTTCATCTAAGATCTTTTTCTTTAATTCTGGACAATTTGGTATACAAGTTCTGTCTTTGAATAATAATCTTCCATCAGAAGTTAGTTGAAAATCAGATTGTCCTTCTAATCTGCCTTTGATTTCCACTAATATAGGATCATCATCCTGAAGTGTTTGTATCTCAGATAATAAGTCTGACTGTATGCTTACATGAGATAGTGTGACAAATTTGGATTCCGTGTCCAAGCTTATATTGAGCTCGGAGAATTGTTCAAGTAACCTCCATTCTTGTATCATAAAATTGGCTATCATTGCTCTCGGCTTTCGACTAAGGGCATCAGCGACATAATTACCCTTTCCGGGATGGTATTGTATATTGAAGTCGAAGTCCTTGAGATATTCTAGCCAGCGCCTTTGTCTCATGTTTAGCTCCTTTTGTGAAAATAGATATTTGAGACTTTTGTGATCGGAGTAGACAGTGAACTGTACTCCATAGAGATAGTGTCTCCATATCTTTAGGGCAAATACCACCGCAGCCAGTTCTAAGTCATGGACGGGGTAATTCTCCTCATGCTTCTTCAGCTGACGTGAAGAGTATGCTATGACCTTTCCTTGTTGCATTAGGACACATCCGAGGCCAATGCCAGAAGCATCAGTGTAGACCTCGAATTTCTCTCCTTCTATTGGTAGAGCTAACACTGGAGCTGTAGTGAGATGATCTTTGAGAGTTTGGAAACTTCTTTCACATTCCTCACTCCATTCATATCGGATCTCCTTACGAGTTAACCTTGTAAGTGGCACGGCGATTTTTGAGAAGTCTTTGATGAATCGCCTGTAATAGCCTGCAAGACCTAAGAAACTTCTGATCTCGCTAGCATTGGTTGGTCTTTCCCAGTTTCTTACAGCTTCAACCTTTGACGGATCTACAGATAATCCATCCCTGGATATCACATGTCCGAGAAAAGCCACTTCTTCAAGCCAGAACTCGCATTTGCTGAGTTTAGCATATAATTGATTCGTCCTCAAGATTTGTAATGAAATCCTTAAATGCTCTTCGTGTTCTTCCTTAGTCTTGGAATATATCAATATATCATCAATGAAAACCACCACAAATTGATCTAGATAAGGTCTGAATATGCTATTCATCAACTGCATAAAGGCAGCAGGGGCATTTGTTAGTCCAAAAGGCATAACAACAAATTCATAGTGGCCATACCTGCTTCTGAACGCAGTTTTATGAATATCTTCGTCCTTGATCCTCAATTGATGATAACCAGACCTGAGATCAATCTTGGAGAAATATTTGGATCCAGAAATCTGATCAAATAATTCATCGATTCTCGGCAGTGGATACTTGTTCTTGATAGTAAGATGATTCAACTGTCGATAGTCGATACACAATCTCATGGATCCATCCTTCTTCTTTACAAATAAGACTGGGGCTCCCCACGGGGAAGTACTTGGTCTAATGAACCCTTTTTGAATCAATTCCATCAATTGCTTCTTCAATTCTTTTAGTTCTGCAGGGGACATTCTATAGGGTGCCTTTGAAACAGGACCAGCACCAGGGACTAAGTCGATGGTAAAGGCCACATCTCTTTGCGGGGGTAATCCCGGCAATTCCTCCGGAAATACGTCTGGAAATTCTCGCACTACCTGAATGTCCTCTATCTTGGTTTCTTTAGTTTCTTTAATAGTGACAAAAGCAAGGAAGGATACACATCCTTTCTTGACGAGCTTGCTTGCTCGAAGAGCCGAAATAAGAGGGGATTTGCTTCGACTCTTAGGACTAGTATAAGTCAGTTCCGGAAATTCCTTAAAAACAATCTTGCTATCACGGCAATCAACCGTTGCCTGGTATTTGGATAACCAGTCTGCTCCTAGTATAACATCATACTCTTTTAGATCTAAGCAGATAAGATCAATAGGAAAATTCTTTCCTCGAACCAGTACCTCACAGTTTTGGTAATGATGTGTGATATCCGTTTCATTTCCGAGAGGAGTAGACAATATTAATTTCATCCATTCTGGTTCTAGAGGTAATGGGTCAGCAAACTTCTTGGAAATAATGGAATGCGATGCACCCGTGTCAAATAAAACATGTGCATATTTGGAACAAATCTTTAATGTACCTTCCACCAATCCGCCTTCTTCTTCTGGTTCGGTCTCTTGGATTGCATGAAGACGCGCGTTCCTTGTCACTGGGCGTTTGCCCTCACCGGCTTGGTCATTCATTAATGGACAATCGGGAATCCGATGTTCACGACTCCCACAACGGAGACATGCTCCTAATTTCCTCCAGCATTCTTCTGTTTTGTGACCAGCCTTGTCACAATGCTTGCATACTATGTTTGAAGGTGTAGTGGTGATAGAGAAAGGCTTGGATTTCTTGAACTTCTGATCTTGAGAGGAAGAACCTCCATTATTGGGCCTCTTCTTAAAGTTGGGTTTGAAAGAACCCGAACTTGTGACTTGCTCCTTTTTGTCCTTCCCACGGATCCTATCAGATAGTTCCGTGGCATCTTCAAGCAACTGAGCTCGGCGCACTATTTCCGAATAAACTTGGATATCCATAGGCGCCAGTTGCGTAATGTAGTGGGGCCTAAGCCCATTAAGGAATCGACGGGCTTTCATCTTTTCCGTGCTAATTAAATGCTTAGCATATCTAGACAGTCTAGAGAACTGTGCTTCATAATCAGCCACCGATAAAGATCTTTGCTTCAATGCGGCAAATTCGGCGGCCTTCTTTTCCTGGACCCTATCAGAGAAATATTTGGCGTTGAAATATTCAACGAATTCACCCCATGTAACTTGAGTTGGGTCAATTGTAGCTTCAATCGACTCCCACCAGCATCTAGCATCCTTTTCTAACTGGAAAGTAGCTAACAGAACTTTATCCTGATCCGTGCATTGCATAACACGGAATATACGTTCAATCTCCCGAACCCAATGCTCGGCATCGTCTGGATCGGTCGATCCTATGAACTTCGGGGGATTCATATTCTTGAATGCTTGGTGTAAGCTTCCAGCTCGTGGAGCACCACCCTGTGCTACCTGTTGTAGCACTTGGGTCATCCCTTGAAGGGTACGCTGCATGTTGCGCCATTGAGCACGTTCGGCAGCCATTATCCTACAATTACAATAGCTATGTTAGTATTATATCACTATGATCTCATAAAGGACTCATTGATCATTTAACCCTTGGTTCTACCCACTCTCACTTGGTTAAAGGTTTTGAAACCTATCCTTGGACTTGGGTTTCCTAGGAATTGAATACCTTAGGCTCTGATACCACAAAGACTGTCACGCCCCGAGCGCGGAAGATACCCGGAGATGCGCGACGTGTCTATATCAATCATGTCAATCAGAGTGGTCGTGTATTCGACACGAAGACAGAGATGCGCAAAATAGCAAGATAACCCAATCCTTTATTTCATAATGGATAGACTATTACAAATCCAATACTCTGTTTAATAAAAAGAAAAGTACATAGTTGACTCGAGAAAACTATAGAAATAACTAGACGACACTTGTAGAAGCTCTATCACTTTCACTCTTGACCATTCCCATCCGATTGACTTCCATCGTCGTCGGACTTACCTGAAAAGTACAAAGGGACAAACGGAATGAGCGAACGCTCAGTAGGAAATTATATCTCAAGTACTAGCAAGGGGTTTAAGTAATTACATTTTCATGAATGCAATAAAGCTATGCATGCTCGCATAAAACGACAGGATAGATAGAATGTAGTATCAAGGAAATAAGATGAACTTATCATGAACTTTCAACAAGATAACAAGTTTATTCAAGATATTCAAGCAAGTACATTTAACAAGTCATGTCAAGAACTTTGGCTATCATGTATCAAGCAAGTAAATTACCCTTTTTCGGGCTACACATTTCATTTCATGTCAAGTACGAGTCAAGTACAAGATGTGTGTGGAATGTCCAATCAAGCAAGTCAAGTACTCGGTATAATGCCAGATACCTTATCATTTTAACTCCCATGGGCACAAGTACTTTCGGGTGCTCCTCCCAGGACCAGATCGGGCCCTATATGCGCAGGCATTTATCATGTGTTTTGACATCCACTCTTGTTTATATAGCCAATATAGAATTTCAATAATCAAGCTTGTGGTTACGTATGACAACATTGATAGAATAGAGTCCAAAAATAAGACAAAGGACATAGAATGGCGATAATAACGGTATAATCACGAGTTCGATAAAACTAGGTAGAATATGGTTCCCTTAACTTAGGTACCATGACAAATCAATATGGACATTCTTTATATAGAATTGAGGTCCACATGAACATAAGATCAAGCAAGATACCCTCATTCTTATCATAGAATTGGGGTTTACAAGAACGACATGATATGGCATGATATCATCATCCCATTAAGAATTTCTTATGATATACTCTTTGTATAATCATAAGGGCCGGTATACCATGTTTCTTTAGATTGACATGGCAAGGATCGTGTAATGGGTTTTTAGGGTACAACCAGCTCAGTCGGCCTTGAGGGAATCCAAGGCTACGAGGAGTCTTACGGAGGTCTCTATGACTAACTCGCTAGTCCAAAGGAACGGAATGTCCAATGGAGAGCTTGTATGTCAATGAGAGTTGAGTGTGATCGATAAATCAACATGAAACGTGGGACTATACTCACGGAATGGAGAATAGTGCCGATATAATTATATATGTATAATATGAAACCATCGGTAATAGAACCAGGATAAATTCAGTTTACAGTAAAATAACGACTTAAGATAAGTCTTTTCTTAAGTAAATAACGCCTTACAGAAGGGCGTTTTACAGGCATTTACTATTTCCAGAAATTCCACATTTCGATATTTTATATAAAACACGCCTCTTCCAGGGGCGTTTCTTCAAAGTTGACGACTGTAAAGCAGGCGTCTCATCATTTACATATTCGACAGGATATAATTATTCTCAGAAATTGATCAAAAACGCGCCCTTGGAAGGGGCGTTACTTATAATTCCATTATACAGAATATGTAAATTTCAGGGTTTTAACAATTACACGCCCTATGAAGGGGCGTTACTTTTAAATTTACGCCTTATATCCAGACGTTAGTCCAGTGAGAGACGACCTTGTCTAGGTCGTGAATTCAAGAAATACCATGATTTTTCATGGGCAGTACTAATTTCAGGATACAGGATAATAGAACTCATGGGAAACGAATATATGGTCATGACAATAATATCAACATGTTCGAAGACATAGGATCATGCATTATTAGTGTAGAATCATGATTTCATATGTAATCAGTTCTTAGCATGGGTGATTAACGATTAATGAAATTAACGCCTGTGTGCAGGGCGTCAATCCAAAATTGACGACCTTGGAAGGGTCGTGATTTGTAAAGTAGCGCCCTTGTCTGGGGCGTGTATTTTATAATCACGCCCTTGCTAAGGACGTTTCTTTTAAGAAATTAACAGAAAGTCGTTCAGAAACTATAGTAAACCAAACCATGTATATGCATGATAATTATTGTACTGTATCAATTTAGTTTGGGCTACAGTGACTTGAGAAAACCTACCTTTAATGATAGATTTGGAGATGACCGGTCAATAACTTGAGAAGAACACCTTGGGCAGGAAGAAGGAAGAATTCAGTTGATGAAGATGATGGCGACGATGATCTTCAATCAACCTGTAGGGGAAGAAAGGAGGGAGTATGAAGATATAACCGGAGTTTAGGAAAACGGTTTGAAGAACATTACCTTGTTCTTCACGTACGTAGCCTTCCGGACCTATAACAGAAAAAGATGAAGAACATTAGTTCTTCACTAAATATGTTCATAACAGAAGAAGAAGAATAGAAGAACATATGTTCCTCTCACGTACCTCTGCAGACGAATGAAGCAAATAGGTTTAGGTTTGGATCGAACGTATTATTTATAGGATTTTGAAGTCCTAACAAGAGTAGGGTTTGATTGAAGGTAACATATCCTTAATAGAGTCCTTACTCTAATAGACCCTTACTGGATTAGGTTAATCTTTCCCTGGATAAGTTCTGGGTTCGAGCGGTTCTCGAACTGAATTAACGCCTTTGGTCAGGGCGTCTATTCTTTAATTAACGCCTTACATCAGGGCGTTTCTTAAAAAGCGCCTTTAAAAAGGGCGTTTCTTGTTTTAAAACACGCCCAAGATAGGGGCGTTTCTTTTACTTACCCATTTGGTCGCGTGAGAACTGACGACCGCACGTGTGGGCGTCTTTTCTTTAGTCACGCCATAGATAGAGGCGTTTCTTTATAAATTAACGCCTTAAGAAGAGGCGTTATTTTCATCTTATTTTATTTCGTCCATTTAACCCTATTCCTTTTATATATATTACTTCTGTAATATATATGTTTTAATTCATTTCAATTATTTATTTATTAGGGTTGCTACAGGTTGATTTTCCTATGATCCTAGATGGTCTATGATTATCTAGAACCTAACACCTTGTTTTCAAAGTTATCTAATGAATTATAGAAATTAAAGAATATGATTTTATGTTGCCGAATTTTTTTCCCATGGCATAACCTTGTTCTAAATCAATTTTGAACTCTCATATTCTTAAATTGAAGCATTCTTACCTTGATATTTGTTATCATGGAACTATAGTTTGGACTTGTTACATTATTGGCCATATTTATATTCTCGTGGAAGTAGCTTGATTTATAACTTAAAGATGCAAGAGCAGACACGGACAGTGTTCAAGGGTTCAACTCTAGTCCCCTCGGTAGATAGCTGAAAACATACTATAAACCATGTAGTATGATGAATACTGACATCGCATTGCTCTGGGAGTACTTTTTTATAAACGAGTGAAGATCCACGAGGTAATCTTGTGAAATTACATGCTTGCTAGTACATTCTCGTTACATGACTTTCTAGTGCATAGCCTTTATAGTTATGAAAAAGTACATTCTTATTCATCAAAGGCCAAATTACATTTATGTTATATTCTTGGTTGATCATATTTCAAAAGTCTACATGAATTCTCATGTCTCACTTGATCATATCTTGTCATTTGTATTACTTGATTTATTGACGTGTTTCATCGTATTTTCATGACTTATCTTTTACTCTAGAGCTAAAATGTTAATCACTTCAACATTGCCTTCATGTTTAGACAAAGATACCTACTGGGCATGTGTGCTCATTCCCTACTTTTTTAATCTTTTTCAGGAAATTCTAGCGGGTCAGATTCAAACTATTCGAGTGATGGATCCGAGAGTGATTAAAGAAGGGGCGAAGCCTTAGATTGTCATTAGTTGATAGTCAAGAGTCGTTATGTAATTTTTCATTTTATTGAGTCTAGTTAGTCCAAGACTCAAGAGTCCACCTTATATACTTTTGATTATTATTTAAATAAAGTAAAGATTTTATTCAAATATTGTGCATTCATTTCTTACGTGTGAATGTGTTAGCGCTTTGATTATATTGCTCGCTTGAGACGTACTAGCGGGCTGTTCACGTTCTCGATTATTTCCGCTGCATAATTTCGGGGCGTGATAGTTAAAGTGGTATCAGAGCGTAGGTCTTTGGACTTACTTATTCCTAGAAAAATGTCTAAGTCCAAGGTTAAGGACTCATACCTATGAAACAAAGAAAGAAATTTTCAACCCATGAGAGAAATTCGGTAGAACCCGGGATAAGAAAGTAATTAGAAATTATCTCAAGGAAATTAACCCCATCAAATCCATGGGAGTTGACAAATTTATTATTTTTCTCAGGTACCTTATTCATACAATGGCTCACCGTGGAGATTGGGGTGGAATGCAACAAACTGTTGCGGGGCTCACCTAGGCCTGCAAAATATGGCCCAAGCCAGCGCAAGAGCTAGTGCTAGTGATTTACACCGCAACTTCCGGAGTCTAAACCCTCCGTAATTTTCTGGTTCTTCCAACACACGCGAAGCTAAAAATTGGATAGATGAAATGAATCGTATATTCGAGGTCATGCAATGTGCCGACCAAGAGAAGGTTCGTCTCGCCACATTCTAACTCAACAAGGATGCGCGTACTTGGTGGAAGTCTATTCCGGCACCGCCTCAAAATGCACCACACACTTGGGAGGGATTTCTCACACTCTTCCGAGCAAAATACTTCTCCGAACATGTCAAGGAGAGGAAGGCGATAGAGTTCACTTCTTTACATCACGGCATGATGACGGTGGCAGAGTATGAGTTACAATTCTCTCGCCTAGCACCCTATGCTCAACATTTAGTGAGCACCGATCTTCTAAAAGTAAATAGTTTCATGGACGGGCTGTGGCCCATCTTCATCCAGCAACTTGGCCCATAAAATATTCGAACCTATGCAGAGATGGTCCAATGGGCACACTTATGTGAACGGACCTTGGAGAAGGTCGATAAACTCAAAGGCAAAGGAGAGGAGCCGAGCCGAAAGTCTGATTGGCGAGGAAGAAGAGAGGAAAAATTCAGCATCACTTACAACTCTCGGGATAACAAGAAGAGATCCCAGATTGGGAACAACAAGGATGATCGCAGGAACAAGAAGGCTAAGGAAGAAGACAAGCAAGTCATGGCGGCATGATCTTTCTGCGAGAAGTTTGACCACTCAACTGAAGAATGCTGGAAACACCTGGGGGTGTGTTTGTGATGTCGCAGCCGGGAGCACCGCATGCTGGATTGCCCCCTCGATCAATCTTCCAGCGGTGGACGTAAGCAACAGGCTTGTCTTAATGCTGTTCTCGATGATGATGAAGCGCCCAATGATGATGGGCTAATGGAAGGTACCGTTCAAATTTTGTCTCATCCTGCATTTGTGTTATTTGATACTAGTGCTTCTCATTCCTTTATATCTAATGCTTTTACAAAAACCTTGCCAGTTTCATCTGTTCCTCTACCTTCGGACCTAGCTATCACTACACCCTTAGCTCCCAGAACTAAACTTACAACCCACTACCCCGATAGTGAGGTAATGGTAGAAGGTCATAATCATCATGCAAATCTCGTATGCCTTGACATGGAAGACTACGATGCTATCCTAGGTGTAGATTGGCTCTCTGACCATGACGCCTATATAAATTGTCGTAATATGAGAATCTCTTTTCAGAAATCAGGTCTTCCGCGATTTTCTTTCCTTGACATCAAGTATAGGAAACATCCTACCATTGTTTCATCTCTTCATACTTGCAAACTCATTTCGCAAGGATGTGAATCTTTTCCTGCTTAACGCTATTCCGGATGATGATGAAGCGCCCAAGGATGATGGGCTAATGGAAGATACCGTTCAAATTTATTCTCATCCTGCATTCGTGTTATTTGATACTGGTGCTTCTCATTCCTTTATATCTACTACTTTTACAAAAACCTTGTTAGTTTCATCAGTTCTTATACCTTCGGACCTAGCTATCACTACACCCTTAGGTCTCGTAACTAAACTTACAACCCACTACCCCGATAGTGAGGTAATGGTAGAAGGTCATAATCTTCCTACAAACCTTGCATGCCTTGACATGGAAGGCTACGATGCTATCCAAGGTGTAGATTGGCTCTTTGACCATGACACCTATATAAATTGTCGCAATAGGAGAATCTCTTTTCAGAAACCAGGTCACCTGCGATTTTCTTTCCTTGGCATCAAGTATAAGAAACATCCTACCATTATTTCATCTCTTCATACTTGCAAACTCATTTCGCAAGGATGTGAAGCTTTTCTTGCTTCCGTAATCATCACTGAGTCCAAGAAAATCATCTTAGAGGATTTTCCCATTGTGAATGAGTTTTCCGATGTGTTTCCATCGGACTTACCCGATTTACCACCCTAAAGGGAAGTAAACTTCTCCATTGAACTCATTCCTGGAGCAGCACCTATTTCAATAGCTCCCTACATGATGTCCCCTACAGAACTCAAAGAATTGAAGAAACAACTTCATGAGCTATTAGACAAGGGCTTCATTCGACCTAGCACATCCCCTTGGAGTGCGCCAGTTTTATTTTTCAAGAAGAAGGATGGATCTCTCAGGCTATGTATCGATTACCGGTGACTAAATCAACTTACTATCAAGAACAAATATCCGTTGCCGCGTATCGATGAGCTCTTTGATCAGATTTCAGGAGCTGAATATTTCTCCAAGATAGACCTCAGGTCAGGTTATCACCAGCTCAAGATCAAAGACGAAGACATATACAAGACTGCTTTCCGGAGCAGACATGGGCACTATGAATTTGTGGTAATGCCGTTCGGGTTAAGTAATGTCCCGGTAGCATTTATGCAGCTTATGAATAATGTCTTCAGGCCTTATCTTGACCGATTTGCAGTTGCCTTCATTGATGATATTCTTATATACTCCAAGACTAAGGAGGAGCATGAAGAACACTTAAGAATAACCTTGTAAATCCAAAGAGAGCATCAACTCCTCGCAAAGCTTAGCAAGTGCGAGTTCTGGCTAAAGGAGGTCTCTTTCCTTGGCCATATTATTTCAAAGGAAGGCATCGCTGTCGATCCTTCTAAGGTAGAAGCTGTTAAGAATTGGAGCCGGCCGACGACCGTGTCTGAAGTTAGAAGTTTTTTTGGTCTGGCTAGTTATTATAGGCGATTCATTAAGGATTTCTCTAAAATCACCGTCCCTTTGACTAGACTTACAAGAAAGAAGAATCATTTTATATGGTCAAAGGATTGCGAAGAAAGTTTCCTAACTCTTAAAGATCATCTCACTACGGCCCCTATCTTGGCACTACCTGTTGAGGGTGGTGGCTTTGAAGTCTATACCGATGCATCTGGCATTGGACTAGGATGCGTGATTATACAAAATGGTAAGGTGATTTGCTATTCAACAAGGTAGTTGAAGCGTCGTGAAGAAAACTACCTTGTACATGATCTGGAACTAGCTGCGGTTATATTCGCCTTGAAAATTTGGCGACATTACCTCTATGGGGAGAAGTTCACTATATTTTCAGATCATAAAAGTCTGAAATACCTCTTCACCCAAAAGGAGTTAAACATGGGGCAACACAGATGGTCGGAGTATCTTAAAGACTTCGACTTTACTATCCAATATCATCCAGGTAAAACAAATGTTATAGCTGACGCTCTTAGCAGAAGGCCAATGACAACTCTAGCAAGCCTCAGAAAAGGTACGACTTGTCTTATCGAGGATTTTGCTCGTTTGAATCTCGATGTTGATAAAGAAGAGGAAGGGTGTATAATTGCTAATATAAGGTCACAACCTACATTGATTGAAGACCTAGTCAAATTACAAGAAAATGACCCCACGTTGATGGAGATCAAGGCTAAAATTGATCAAAGGTCAGAATTCTCCATTTCAACTAATGGAAGACTATTGTTCAAAGATCGAATCTGTGTGCCGGATCATGCCGACACTAAGAAATTGATCATGGAAGAAGCTCATAAATCAAGGTATGTTATTCACCCTGGTGCTACCAAGATGTACCAAGACTTGAAAAGAAAGCTCTGGTGGCCCAATATGAAAAGAGAAGTAGCGGACTTTGAATCTCGTTGCATCACTTGTCAGCAAGTAAAGGCGGAACATTTCAAGCCCGCCGGAAAACTACATCCCTTGGATATTCCCGAGTGGAAATTAGAAAGTATAGGGATGGATTTCATCATGAGTTTACCTAAGACAAAAGGTGGACACGATGGTATATGGGTGATTATGGACCGATTAACTAAATCTGCACATTTTCTACCAATTAAAAGTCGATGGTCTGTGGATGTATTAGCAGCACTACACATGAGGGAAATTATCAAACTACATGGTGTCCCTGTCACCATTATATCTGACCGAGATCCTCGGTTCACATCACAATTTTGGAAGGGTCTACAGCATTCATTAGGGTCTCGAATCAACTTTAGCACTGCGTTCCATCCACAAACTGATGATCAAACTGAAAGGGCAAATCAAGTAGTGGAGGATATGCTCAGGGCATGTGCTATTGATTTTGGAGGGAGTTGGCACGATGACTTGCCTCTAGTGGAATTCGCTTACAACAATAGCGATTAAGCTAGTATACAAATGGCACCGTTCGAGGCACTGTATGGACGAAGTTGTCGCTCACCTATATGTTGGAATGAAGTAGGAGAAAGAAAATTTCTCGGCCCCGACATCATCAGGGATACTACCGAGAAGATAAAGCTTATTAGGGAGAGACTCCAGATGGCTCAAGATAGGCAAAAATCATATGCTGATAACAGAAGGCGGGACCTGGAATTCCAAGTCGGAGACCATGTGTTCCTTAAAGTTTCTCCGGGTCGAGGTATTCAAAGATTCGACATCAAAGGTAAGCTCACTCCGAGATTCATTGGCCCCTTTGAAATTCTCGAAAGGGTTGGTGAAGTCGCATATCGAATAGCTTTACCCCCTCAATTAGCTGGAGTCCGTGATATATTTCACATCTCAATGCTCAAAAGGTACATCCCTGATCCATTCCATGTCATTACTTATGACAACTTGGAGATTAAAAAAGATTTGAGGTATGAGCAAAAGCCAATCAAAATAATTGAACGGGAAGTACGTCAACTTCGGAATAAGACTATTCCCATGGTCAAAGTCCAATGGAGCAAATCTTGGCCACACGAAGCGACATGAGAAACAGAAGAAGTCATGCGCAAAAGATTTTTGGAGATATTTTGAATGTAAGTACACTCTCCTTAGCAAATCGTATTACGATGAATTTGGGGACCAAATTCTTTTTAAGTGGGGGAGGGTGTAACGCTCGAGAAATTTCTAAGAATTTTTTGGGATTAAAATATAATTATTAGGAATTTTTAAAGGTTTAATAGATAATTAAAAATAATTAAGGATTTATTAAATCTATTTAAAGGCCTTATATTTATCAAAGGGCTAAACCTAACTCAAATAGGCCCAAAGATCCAATTCCAAGGCTTTTAAACCCAAGCCCATTAAAAGAAACATAAATTAGGTAATTTACGGATTAAAAATGAGATATATACATCAATTAGGGGATAATAAGAAAATCCAAATTTTTCAGATTAAGCGTCGCTTGGCGGTCTATCGCACGACCGCCAGAGCCGCCCTAGCGGTCCTACCATGACCACTAAGTCCTCCTAATTCCGTGAATGGGAGAAAACATGAAAAGCTTAGATCTTTGACGATCAAACCACCTTAGATCGAAGATACCTGGCGTGGAAGACTCTCTAGAACTCTCTAGGGATTAACTCTACTCCAATTTAGGACTCTAGGTTCGATCTAATCCCTTAAACCCTAGGTGAACCCTATAAATAGACCCTAACTTTGACTCATGTGAACCCTAATGTTGGCTTGCGTATTTCGAAGGCAAGGAGATATCTCCTCAGGTTAGTTCTTTAGAACTTTATGTTCGTCTTAGTTTTATCTAATTCCCCTCAAATTCTCGTGCTATAAGACCCAGCCGTTAGAGACTTAGAGCCTCTGCAAGTTGCTAGTTCGCAACAGACTGCACAAGAACTAGTGTGACAGTCCAGTGAAGATCAGGAAAATAGAAGCCCTAATCGAGGTATTTAGAAATTGGTCCTTTAGAATTTTCTGTTATTCTTCGTATCTTTTACCTATCCTCCAATTTTCATGGATTTAGGTCAAGAGGATCGGGAGATAGAGAGATGGAAAGTTGTTGGTTTGGCACAGGACGTGCAGGAACTAGGGTCTACTTCCAGTCCAAAATCCAAAGTCTAGGGAATGAATCGAAGGTAGGTTATCTCATGAAAAGGCTAAATTAACGTGTTAGGAACAAAAGTCCTCTGTTTCCTCCTATTTTCATTAATTGTACATAACGAATTTGATGTTTTGTTATGATTACGCATATAGGGTTAACATACCATGCATGAACCTTACCTTTAATAAGAAAATGATAATTCTAGTTTATTTCACTCAAACCCATGCATCTCCATGTTTTAATATGATTTTATCAGGCCATATTTACCTGTTGACATGTTTTACCATACATCTATCTGCCTTAGATTAGCCTATATTTCAAATTTTTTGCGGTTTACAGTAGACAGGAAGGAAACGGTCTTCTTGAGACCGCCTGAGACCCTTAGCAACCCTACGATAGACCGTTAAAGCCCATAAAACGGTCCTCCCGAGACCGCTTTAGTTTTCTGAGTTCTGTATTATTTGTTAACCCGAAACATAATGCAGAATAGTCCTATTTATCATATGATAAGCCTAGCTAATTAGGTCTTACTTCTGTTTTAAGTACTATATTCATACACATGGTTACGTTAATTGATCATCTTAGTAGATTTCATGTTCTTTATGCACTTGGGAATTATTTTAAACTAATGTTAATTTCATGCCAAGACCATATACTCTTGTATTAATTTCATAACCATCTTAAACTAATGTTATTTTAAACTAATGTTAATTTCATGCCAAGACCTTATTTTCAAAGCTATCTAATGAATAATGAAAATTAAAGAATATGCCGTTATGCAGCCGAATTTTTTCCCCATGGCATAACCTTGTTCTAAATCAATTTTGAACTCTCATATTCTTAAATTGAAGCATTATTACCTTGATATTTGTTATCATGGAACTATAATTTGAAATTGTTACATTAGTTGTCATATTCATATTCTCGTGGAAGTAGCTTGATTTATAACTTGAAGATGCAAGAGCGGACATGGACAGTGTCCAAGGGCTCAACTTTAGTCCCTTCTGTAGATAGCCGGAAACATACTATAAACCATGGGGTATGATGAATACTGGTGTCGCATTGCGTTGGGAGTACCTTTTTTATAAACGAGTGAAGATCCACGAGATAATCTTGTGAAATTACATGCTTGCTAGTACATTCTCGTTACATGACTTTCTAGTGCACAGCCTTTATGGTTATGAAAAAGTATATTCTTGTTCATGAAAGGCCAAATTACATTTATGTTATATTCTTGGTTGATCATATTTCCAAAGTCTACATGAATTCTCATGTCTCACTTGATCATATCTTGTCATTTGTATTACTTGGTTTATTCACGTGTTTCATCGTATTTTCATGACTTATCTTATACTCTAGAGCTAAAATGTTAATCACTTCAACATTGCCTTCATGTTGATACGAAGATACCTACTGGGCATGTGTGCCCATTCCCTACTTTTCTAATCTTTTTCAGGAAATTCTAGCGGGTCGGATTCGGACTATTCGAGTGATAGATTCGAGAGTGATTAAAGAAGGAGCGAAGCCTTAGATTATCATTAGTTGATAGTCAAGAGTCGTTATATAATTTTTTATTTTATTGAGTCTAGTTAGTCCAAGAGTCAAGAGTCAACATTATGTACTTTTGATTATTATTTAAATAAAGTAAAGATTTTGTTCAAATATTATGCATTCATTTCTTATGCATGAATATGTTAGCGCTTTGATTATATTACTCGCTTGAGGCGTACTAGTCGGCTGTTCACCTTCCCGATTGTTTCTGTTGCATAATCTCGGGGCGTGACAGTTAAAGTGGTATTAGAGCGTAGGTCTTAGAACTTAATTATTCCCAGGAAAATGTCTAAGTCCAAGGTTAAGGACCCATACCTATGAAACAAGGAAAGAAATTTCTAACCCATGAGAGAAATTGGGTAGAACCCGAGATGAGATAGTAATTAGCAATTATCTCTAGGAAATTAACCCCATCAAATCCGTGGGAGTTGACAAATTTATTATTTTTCTCAGGTACCTTATTCATACAATGGCTCACTGTGTTGATTGGGGTGGAATGTAACAAACTGTTGGGAGACTCACCCAGGCCTTGCAAAATATGGCCCAAGCTGGCGCGAGGGCTGGTGTTGGTGATTTGCACCGCAACTTCCGGAGTCTAAACCCTCCGCGATTTTTTGGTTCTTCCAACCCACACGAAGCTGAAAACTGGAGAACCGTATATTCGAGGTCATGCAATGTGCCGACCAAGAGAAGGTTCGTCTCACCACATTCCAACTCAACAAGGATGCGCATACTTGGTAGAAGTCTCTTCCGGCACCACCTCAAAATGCACCACACACTTGGGAGGGATTTCTCACACTCTTCCGAGTAAAATACTTCTCTGAACATGTCAAGGAGAGGAAGGCGGCAGAGTTCGCTTCTTTACGTGAAGGCATGATGACAGTGCCAGAGTATGAGTTACAATTCTCTCGCCTAGCACCCGATGCTCAACATTTAGTGAGCACTGATCTTCTAAAAGTAAATCATTTCATGGATGGGCTGCGGCCCATCTTCATCCAGCAACTTGGCCCACAAAATATTCGGACCTATGCAGAGATGGTCCAACGGGCACACTTATGTGAATGGACCTTGGAGAAGGTCGATAAACTCAAAGGCAAAGGGGAGGAGCCGAGCTGAAAGTCTGATCGGCGAGGAAGAAGAGTGGAAAAATTCAACATCACTTACAACTCTAGGAATAATAAGAAGAGATCCCGGACTGGGAACACCAAGGATGATCGCAGGAACAAGAAGTCAAAGGAAGAAGACAAGCAAGTCATGGCGGCTTGCTCTTTCTGCGAGAAGTTCGGTCACTCAGCCGAAGAATGCTGGAAATGCTTGGGGGCGTGTTTGCGATGTAGCAGTCGGGAGCACCGCATGCCGGATTGCCCCCTCATGAAGGATCAATCTTCCAGCGGTGGACGTTAGCGATAGGTTCATCTTAACGCTATTCTGGATGATGATGAAGCGCCCAAGGATGATGGGCTAATGGAAGGTACCGTTCAAATTTTGTCCCATCATGCATTCGTGTTATTTGATACTAGTGCTTCTCATTCCATTATATCTAATGCTTTTGCAAAAACCTTGCCAGTTTCATCAGTTCCTCTACCTTCGGACCTAACTATCACTACACCCTTATGTCCCGGAACTAAACTTACAACCCACTACCCCGATAGTGAGGTAATGGTAGAAGGTCATAATCTTCATGCAAATCTCGTATGCCTTGACATGGAAGACTACGATGCTATCCTAGGTGTAGATTGGCTCTCTGACCATGACGCCTATATAAATTGTCGTAATATGAGAATCTCTTTTCGGAAACCAGGTCTTCCGTGGTTTTCTTTCCTTGACATCAAGTATAGGAAACATCCTACCATTATTTCATATCTTCATACTTGCAAACTCATTTCGCAAGGATGTGAAGCTTTTCTTGCTTCCGTAATCATCACTGAGTCTAAGGAAATCATCTTAGAGGATATTCCCATTGTGAATGAGTTTCCCGATGTGTTCTCATCGGACTTACCTGGTTTACCACTTGAAAGGGAAGTAAACTTCTCCATTGAACTCGTTCCTTGAGCAGCACCTATTTCAATAGCTCCCTACAGGATGTCCCCTACAGAACTCAAAGAATTGAAGAAACAACTTCAGGAGCTATTAGACAAGGGCTTCATTCGACCTAGCACATCCCCTTGGGGTGCGCTAGTTTTATTTGACAAGAAGAATGATGGATCTCTCAGGCTATGTATCGATTATCGGTGACTAAATCAACTTACTATAAAGAACAAATATCTATTGCCGCGTATCGATGAGCTCTTTGATCAGATTTCGGGAGCGGAATATTTCTCCAAGATAGACCTCAGGTCAGGTTATCACCAGCTCAAGATCAAAGACGAAGACATATACAAGACTGCTTTTCGGAGCAGATATGTGCACTATGAATTTGTGGTAATGCCGTTCGGGTAAACTAATGCCCCGGCAGCATTCATGCCGCTTATGAATAATGTCTTCAGGCCTTATCTCGACCGATTTGTGGTCGTCTTCATTGATGATATTCTTACATACTCCAAGACTAAGGAGGAGTATGAAGAACACTAAAGAATAGCCTTGCAAACCCTAAGAGAGCATCAACTCTACCCAAAGCTTAGCAAGTGCGAGTTCTGGCTAAAGGAGGTGTAATATCCCAGACCCTTCAGATCCTTTTTCTTGTGTCCCAGATTTATTTTTCTTGGAGAATTTACTGTGGTTGTGACCGAAGTTATTTTTCGGACATCTTTCGGGTTCGGATCCGTGCGTTTCGGGTCAGTTTCGGAGGTCCCAAAACGTGTTCCGCTGTTTCCCATGTTTTTCCCTGACAGGACCTACGGAACCCCGTAGTGGGTGAACCGGGCCGTTCACCTACTCAGGGATGGTACCACGGTGATCAGCGTGTTCCAAGGATCACAGGGGTATATTTTCCTATTTTTTCGTATTTTTCAGAAAATCCAGATTTTCTATATAACCCCAATTCTTTTTCTTTTCTTTTCCCCCTTTCTCTTTCTTCTTCTTCCTCTTTTCTTCCCGTTGGAGAACCGGCACCCTCTTTCTCTCTCCTCTTTCGGAGACGACACAGCGTGCCCCTCTGGCTGTAGACGGTGGTGGGTGACGGCGTGGCGGCGATGGCGACGGCGAGGTGATCACGGTGGCGTGCGTTGCTCGTGGGAACTCGAGGGAGAACATGCAGTTTTTGAGGAACGACAGTGATCTAGGTGTTTTTGGGCTTCTTTGAGGTAGGGTGACGGATCCCTACTTCTTCCCTTGCATTCCCCGTGACTTCTAGGTCGTGTGAAGCCGAGAGGGGCATGTTTTCATGCCGGGATGGGGAAACTCTATGTTTGGGGGGTGAGCCGAATTTCACCGATTTATTGCGTTTCTAGCTAGATTTTTGGGCTTTCTAGCATGTTGGGAGTTAAGGGAGTGATTTCCATTTTGTTTTCCCTTCACCGGGGGGTGAATGGGCGTGGTTTTTGAATTTTCCGTGCTAACTCCACGAACCGAGCTCTGCTCGTTGTCGCGCTACAGATCCGGGGCGCGATCTTCAGATTGTGCTACCCTTTATCGTCGTTTTCATCGAGGAAGATGAATAGTGGCCGCCGGCCTGTCGACAGAGAACGCGCCTGCCCGAGTTGGCGTGACTTTGTGAACGTGCTAGGCTTCCATAGCGCGTTAACGATTAACGTGCTATGGGTCCCGAGCGCGTTCATGTTTGAAAGCGCTAGGCAAGGCGAGTTCATTCATGAACGCGCTCCTGGCCTACAACGCGTTGAGGCTTCTCACAGATTCAGGAGTTTTTACACACGTGGGAACTTCCAGGATGGACCGCCGCCCGTGTTCTGTTATATCGGAGTTATGCTTTGCCGATTCGAGTCCCGGGTTAGTGGATCTCGAGCCGCGTGCTGACCTGTGGTCTGACTGATGCTGGGCATCATATGAGGGCCACACATTAGGGTGCCGTTGGATCCCGGGAGTTGGCGTTACCAGCTCGTGTCACCGTGAGTGTGTATCGGTACGACGAGCGGTCCTTGTACTTTGTCCGATTTAGACGTTATTTTTCGTTGACTAGAGAGCCTACTCTTTCAGTGACCCTCCACTAGTCGTAGCCTTCCGACACGCGAGTGGTCCCACCTGGGAGTGGTGGCGAGGCTACCCCAGAGAGATGATTTTGGACTGGTTTTCGTCGGGCCCCACGTCCACCAGCCAGAGTCCGGCTGAGGGGAAAATCAGTCAGAGGGCCAGACCATGGATGCACGGTCTGTGTGTGCACACGTGGTTGGGGGCGGTTGGACCCCCGCTGACGAGCGCGACCCCAGCTAGTCACTTATTCTGTGGTTACTAGTACGGTGTCCCCGTTCCACCAGGGGTCGAGGGGGACACTCGAGGCACGATTTAAGTCATCAATGGACGCATCCGGCCTTGCTTCTAGTGGATTGGTACTCCTGTCTTTGTGAGGTAGCTTGTAGTTACTTTCCGCGCAGTTTCTCGATTTGTGAGGTGGGGACCGGATGATCCCTACTGAGCCTTTTATTTTCAGGCTCATTCCCTGCGTATTTTCACCGTGTTTCAGGTGAGACGAGGCTTCAAGGGAGCGCTTCAGAGGCTCCACGCGGTTCAGGTGCCCAGGGTTAGTTGCCAGTTGCCCGTTCTGGGGTATGTCCCGTGTAGTTGTACCTTTTTCTTTTGACTGTACTAGTTGCGGACTACTGTTACATTTTAGACTGCTGTTATTATTGTGGACCATGTAGTTTAATTAATGTCATTCATTGCTTCCTGCTTAATTCATTTAATCTGCGTAGCTCTGCAATTATTTTAGATTCTTGTGTATCTCCACACCATCCTTTTAACCCTTCCGAGTCTTCGGGCTCGTGGGTGGCGGTTCGAGATTCGGGTTATCGGGCTTTCCTGGTGTTCGGATCTCGGGTCGTTACAGCTGGTATCAGAGCACGGTTGTGGATATATATAAAAATTGTAAATAGTTGTAGTGGTCCACTAGTCCATAATGATGATGTACAGTTGGCACTGGCTAAGGGCATCGTGTGTTTTATTGATTTCGTTGTTTTCTATGTCTTCTGTCTATTTGCAGTAGGCCAGTATGGCGCCGAGGCGAAGGACTCGCTCTCAGCAGGGACAGTCGACAGAGGAGCAGGAGGAGCAGAGCAGAGTGCCACCAGATGCCACTGATGCAGCGAGAGTTCCAGGGGTAGAGGATTTCTTCCGGAGTATGTTTTAGTTCATGTCTCAGCAGTTTGGCGGTGATGCTGGTGAGGGCTTATCGTCTAAGGGGGGACCCAGTCGTGCTGTGAGGGATTTCTTACAGTTTCATCCGCCTTATTACGATGGCCAACCAGATCCCGATGTGGCCCGGAGATGGCTTGATGAGATGGAGAGAGTGTTCAGTTCCATGCGCTGTGCTGAGGAGGCCATGGTGATGTTAGCCTATAACCAGTTGCAGGGTACGGCTCGAGATTGGTGGTCTTCGGAGTGGAAGACATCCTTTCAGTCTCGTTCACTTCAGGAGATCGTGTGGAAGGACTTTGTTACGGTCTTCGAGCGTACTTACTGCCCATCCTATGTCGGTACGCAGAAGATGCGTCAGTTTTTGGAGCTGGTTCAGGGCGACATGTCAATATTGCAGTACAGGGCTCGGTTTATGGAGTTAGGCCGTTATGCTCCCCATATCATAGAACATGAGGGAGTGAAGATAGAGTAGTTCGTGCAGGGTTTGCGGCAGGAGCTGAGGCACCTTCTGATGGCGAACGCGGCTACTGATTTGGAGACAGCATCTCGTGTGGTGGTATCTTTAGAGCCGGATATGCAGAAGGTCTGAGGACAGGGAGGCCAGGGGTAGTCCCAGTCAGGCCGTAGTCAGCACACTACTACCCAGCAGTAGAGTACTTTCCAGCACACTATGCGTAGTTCAGGAGCGTCGGCTCCAGCGGCGTCTACAGCAGGATCTGCATCTTTTGGCTCTAAGGTCCAGAAGTTTCTCAAGAAGAGTTTCTGTAAGAAGCACAATGATCAGAGGCAGGCGTCTTCAGGCAGTGTACAGCAGCCGATTCCTTTTCACCGTCAGGGATCAGTGGGTGGATCGCGGGGATCGTGTCCCCGGTGTGGCGAGTCGCATCCAGGCAGGTAGTGCACGGACCCGGTGATTTGTTTCAGGTGTGACCAGCCAGGGCATATGGCGTGCGACTGTCCCAGAGACCGCAGCAGCAGCAGTATCCTCAGTAGCAGTAGTACCCCCAGCAGCAGAGGCCATAGCAGTAGCAGCAGCAGGGGCAGTATCCGCCACTACCCAGGTCAGTTGGTGTGGGAGGCAAGCAGACATCCCGACGCCAGATTACACACATGATGAGGGCAAAGGCAGTGGCGCCACAGCTTGTGGAAGGTACGGTTCGGATTTTGGGTTGTGCGGCTCGAGTTTTGTTTGATTCTGGCGCGTCTCATTCGTTTATTTCGGAGGATTTCGCGTTGAGTATTGAGGAGCCAGTGACCCAGTTGTCTTGTGATTTGGCAGTGGAGTTAGCTTCTGGTGATTTCATGATCACTCTGTATTGCTTTGAGGAGGTTCCTGTGTGGGTTGAAGGGCGGAGTTTACCGGCCAGGCTTTATGCATTGCCACTTCAGGATTTCGATGTGATTTTGGGCATAGATTGGCTCGAGGCACATCATGCTTTAGTGGATTATGGCTCAAAGAGGGTTTATTTCCGACGACTTCGTGGACCCACCTTCTATTTCCAAGGTATTAGGTCTTCCTCTTCCCGCTTTCTTATTTCGGCCATTAGGGCCCGTCATTTGCTTGATGCGGGTTATCTGGGTTTCCTCGCTTCTGTGGTCGCGGTGGACCAGTCGGAGCCGGATGTAGAGAATATTCTGGCGGTGTGTGAGTTTTTCGATGTTTTCCCCGAGGACCTACCTGGATTACCTCCCCAGTGGGAGATTAATTTTGTGATCGAGATTATGCCTGGTACGGGACCTTTGTCGAAAGCCCCTTACCGTATGGCTCTCGCTGAGTTGAGGGAGTTGAGGGTGCAGTTGCAGGAGTTGCTAGCCAAGGGGTATATTCATTCTAGCTTTTCCCCTTGGGGTGCGCCAGTGTTGTTCGTGAAGAATAAGGATGATAGTCTGAGGTTGTGCATCGACTACCGGTAGTTGAATGAGGTGATAGTTATAAACAAGTATCCGTTGCCACGGATTAATGACTTGTTCGACCAGCTTCAGTCTGCTCGAGTATTCTCGCGGATTGATTTACGGTCCGGTTATTATCAGTTGCGGATTCGAGAGTCTGACGTGGAGAAGACTGCGTTCAGCTCGAGATACGGGCATTATGAGTTTTTGGTGATGCCGTTTGGGCTCACCAATGCCCCTGCAGCATTTATGGATTTGATACAAAGTGTGTTCCGTCCTTACCTAGACCAGTTCGTGGTTGTGTTCGTGGATGACATCCTTGTTTATTCACAGTTTGTAGAGGAGCATGCGTATCATTTAAGGGTTGTGTTGCAGACTTTACGAGATCACTAGTTGTATGCTAAGCTCAGCAAGTGTGAGTTTTGGCTTCATGAGGTGCACTTTTTGGGGCACGTGATTTCTGGTGATGGTATTTTCGTGGATCCAACAAAGGTCGAGGCAGTGATGCAGTGGCCGAGGCTGAGGTCCGTGACGGAGATTCAAAGTTTCTTGGGGCTTGCAAGATATTACAGGAGATTCATTCAGGATTTTGCTCGTGTTGCAGCCCCGATGACCAGGCTTGCGAGGAAGGATGTGCCGTTTGTCTGGACTGGTGAGTGTGAGCAGAGCTTTATGGAGCTTCGGAGGTTGCTCACCTCGGCACCGGTGTTGGTGTTGCCTTCTGGATCGAGATGTTTTATGGTGTGTACAGATGCTTCCGGGGTCGAGTTGGGTGCTGTGCTGATGCAGCACAGTAGAGTTGTGGCTTATGCATCTCGGCAGCTGAAGCCGCATGAGGAGAACTACCCTACCCATGACCTTGAGTTAGTGACTGTGATCTTTGCATTAAAAATTTGGAGGTATTATCTGTACAGTGAGAAGTTTGAGGTGTTCACAGACCATCAGAGTTTGAGATATGTGTTCACTCAGAAGGACCTTAACCTCAGGCAGAGGCGATGGATGGAGTATATGAAGAATTATGACTTCACCATGTTTTATCTGCCAGGCAGGATGAATGTCATTGCCGATACCTTGAGTAGGAAGGTCGCTGTCAGCACCATAATGATGAGGAAGTGGAGGCTCTGGGAACAAGTGTCATCTGTGTCATTTAGGCTTAAGGTTCCCCGAGAGTCGGGGTCAGCTGTTCTGACAAACTTGACTGTCACGCCAGCTATTCATCGTCAGGTGATCGATGCTCAGCGTGCAGACCCTGAGTTGCCCCGGATTTTGGCTTTGACTGATGTGGAGTTCGGTGATGACAGAGCTGTGAGATTCCGTGGCAGGCTATACGTCCCGACCAAGGAGCAGGTGAGGCGTGCGGTGTTACTAGAGGCTCATGGGAGTCAGTACACTGTGCACCCGGGTGTGACGAAGATGTATCGAAACTTGAAGAGGCAGT
Organism: Amorphophallus konjac; assembly: GCA_022559845.1. Lineage (NCBI taxonomy): Eukaryota > Viridiplantae > Streptophyta > Magnoliopsida > Alismatales > Araceae > Amorphophallus > Amorphophallus konjac. Next base: position 66,263 of record JAHNEJ010000529.1, on the reverse strand, counting down.
TCTGGTGGCCAGACATGAAGAGAGATATTATGGAATATGTGGCCCGATGCCTGACCTGTCAATAGGTGAAGGCGGAGCATCAGCGATCAGGAGGTACGCTTCAGCCCTTGGAGGTTCCCGCGTGGAAATGGGACCACGTGACCACGGATTTAGTGGTGGATTGTCGAGGACTCCGAGTGGACAGGATAGTATTTGGTTGCTGGTGGATAGGCTGACGAAAGTGACCCGGTTGTTACCGATCAAGGTCAGCTGGAGTGTGCCGAAGTTGGCTCGTCTCTATGTGGAGCGGATCGTACCGTTGCATGGGATTTCCATTTCTATTGTGTCATATCGAGATCCACGTTTCACTTCTGGATTCTGGAGGAGTTTCCAGCGAGCTCTTGGCATGGAGTAAGCATTTAGCTCAGCATATCATCCTTAGTCAGATGGTCAGTCGGAGAGGACCATCCAGATGCTAGAGGATATGTTGAGATCCTATTGCCTGGAATGGCAAGGGACTTGGATTCACCATCTGCCATTGATGGAGTTTACCTACAACAACGGCTATCATTCGAGCATTGGGATGGATCCTTATGAGACATTGTACAGGCGACCGTGTCGGACTCCACTTGATTGGTCTGAGGTTGGTGAGCGTGTTGTGACGGGACCGGAGTTGGTGCAGCAGTGCATTGATGTAGTGCATCTGGTCCGTCAGAACATGTTGGCGGCGCAGAGTCGGCAGAAGAGTTATGCCGACCGGAGAAGGCAGCCACTCAGTTTCGCGGTCGGTGACCGAGTATTTTTGAGGGTTTCTCCCATGAAGGGAGTGATGCGATTTGGACAGCGTGGGAAGCTGAGTCCCCGCTATGTTAATCCATTTCCCGTTGTGGAGCGCATTGGCGAGATTGCTTATCGGTTGCAGCTACCTCCTGAGTTGACAGCGGTGCATGATATATTCCATGTCTCGATATTGAGGAAGTATTTGCCCAATGACTCTCATGTTTTAGAGGATTCCGTTTGGCCCGAGGGGACTCCCGATCTGTCTCTACCGGAGTTCCCCATCCGTATTGAGGATCGACGAGAGCAGCACCTGCGGAACAAGGTTATCCCTCTGGCTAAGGTGGTGTGGCAGCGGCACTCTAGCGGTGAGGCTTCTTGGGAGTGAGTATACTTTTCTTTCCCCTATGCTTTGTTTTAAATTTTACGGATGAAATTTGTTTAAGGGGGGAGGGCTGTAATATCCCGGACCTTCGGATCCTTTTTCTTGGGTCCCAGATTTATTTTTCTTGGAGAATTTACTGTGGTTGTGCCCGGAGTTATTTTTCGGACATCTTTCGGGTTCGGATCCGTGCGTTTCGGATCAGTTTCGGTGGTCCCGGAACATGTTCCGCAGTTTCCCGTATTTTTCCCTGACAGGACCTACGGAACCCCGTAGCGGGTGAACCGGGCTGTTCTCCTACTCAGGGATGGTACCACGGTGATCAGCGTGTTCCAAGGACCGCAGGGGTATATTTTTCTATTTTTCATATTTTTTAAAAAATCCAAATTTTCTATATAACCCCAATTCTTTTTCTTTTCTTTTCTTTTCTCTCTTTCTCTTTCTTATTCTTCCTTTTTTCTTCCCGTTGGAGAACTGGCACCCTCATTCTCTCTCCTCTTCCGGTGATGACGCGGTGTGCCCCTCCAGCTGCAGACGGTGGTGGGCGACGGCGTGGCGGTGACGGCGACGGCGAGGTGATCACGGTGGCATGCGTGGCTCATGGGAACTCGAGGGAGAACGTTCAGTTTTTGAGGAACGACGACGATCTAGGCATTTTTGGGCTTCTTTGAGGTAGGGTGATGGATCCCTACTTCTTCCCTTGCGTTCCCCGTGATTTCTAGGTCGTGGAAAGCCGACAGGGGCGTATTTTCATGTTGGGATGGGAAAACTCCATGTTTGGGGGGTGAGCCGGATTTCACCGATTTATTATGTTTCTAGCTAGATTTTTGGGGTTTCTAGCATGTTGGGAGTTAAGGGAGTGATTTTCCTTTTGTTTTCCCTTCATCGGGGGGTGAATGGGCGTGGTTTTTGGATTTTTCGTGCTTACTCCGTGAATCGGGCTCTACCTATTCTCACGCTACAGATCAGGGGCGCGATCTTGAGATCGCGCTACCCTTTGTCGCGGCGTTCATCGAGGAAGATGAACAGTGGCCATCGGCCTGTCGGCAGAGAACGCGCCTACCCGACTAGGCGCGACTTTGTGAACGCGCTAGGCTTCCATAGCACGTTAACGATTAATGCGCTATGGGTCCCGAGCGTATTCATGCTTGAAGGCGCTAGGCAAGGCGAGTGCGTTCATGAACGCGCTCCTGGCCTATAGCGCGTTAAGGCTTCTCGCAGATTTGGGAGTTTTTACACATGTGACAGCCTCCAGGATGGACTGCCTCCCGTGTTCTGTTATACCAGAGTTACGCTTTACCGATTCGAGTCCCGAGTTAGTGGATCTCGAGCCACGTGCTGACCCGTGGTCTGACTGATGTTGGGCATCATGTGAGGGCCACACGTTAGGGTGCCGTGGGATCCTGGGAGTTGGCGTTCTCGGCTCGTGTCACCGTGAGTCAGTATCGGTACGAGGAGCGGTCCTTGTACTTTGTCTGGTTTAGACATTATTTTCCGTTGACTAGAGAGTCTACTCTTTCAGTGACCCTCCACTAGTCGTAGCCTTCCGACACGCGAGTGGTCCCACCAGGGAGTGGTGGCGAGGCTACCCTAGAGAGACGGTTTTGGACTGGTTTTCGTCGGGCCCCACGTCTACCAGCCAGAGTCCGGCTAAGGGGAAAACCAGTCAGAGGGCCAGACCAGGGACGCACAGTCTATATGTGCACACGTGGTTGGGGGCGGTTGGACTCGCACTGACGAGCGCGACCCCAGCTAGTCACTTATTCTGTGGTTACTAGTACGGTGTCCCCGTTCCACCAGGGGTCGAGGGGGACACCCGAGGCACGATTTAAGTCGTCAGTGGACGCATCCGACCTTTCTTCTAGTGGGTTGGTACTCCTGTCTTTGTGAGGTAGCTTGTAGTTACTTTCCGTGTAGTTTCTCGGTTTGCGAGGTGGGGACCAGATGATCCCTACTGAGCCTTTTGTTTTAAGGCTCATTCCCTACGTGTTTTCACCGTGTTTCAGGTGAGACAATGCTTCAGGGGAGCGCTTCAGAGGCTCCACGCAATTCAGGTGCCCAGGGTTAGTTGTCAGTTGCCCGTTTCGGGGTATGTCCCGTGTAGTTGTACCTTTTTCTTTGGACTGTACTAGTTGTGGACAACTGTTACATTTTAGACTGTTGTTATTATTGTGGACCATGTAGTTTAATTAATGTCATTAATTGCTTCATGCTTAATTCATTTAATCTGCGTAGCTCTGGAATTATTTTAGATTCTTGTGTATCTCCACACCATCCTTTTAACCCTTCCGAGTCTTCGGGCCCGTGGGTGGCCATTCGAGATTCGGGTTATCAGGCTTTCCCGGTGTTCAGATCTCGGGTCGTTACAGGAGGTCTCTTTCCTTGGCCATATTATTTCATAGGAAGGGGTCGTTGTCGATCCTTCTAAGGTAGAAGCTATTAAAAATTAGAGCTGGCTGACGACCGTGTCCGAAGTTAGAAGTTTTCTGGGTCTGGCTGGTTATGATAGGCGATTCATTAAGGATTTCTTTAAAATCGCCGTCCCTTTGACTAGACTTATAAGAAATGAGAACCCTTTTATATGGTCAAAGGATTGCGAAGAAAGTTTCCTAACTCTTAAAGATCATCTCACTTCGGCCCCTATAATGGCACTACTTGTTGAGGGTGGTGGCACTGAAGTCTATACCGATGCATCAGGCAATGGCCTAGGATGCGTGCTTATGCAAATAGTAAGGTGATTTGCTATTCATCAAGGTATTTGAAGCGTCATGAAGAAAACTACCCTGTACATGATCTGGAACTAGCTGCAGTTATATTCGCCTTGAAAATTTGGTGACACTATCTCTCTGGAGAGAAGTTTTTTTTTTTAATTTTTTTATTATTATTTTTTATCAACACCAACCAAACAAGGTAAGCATAGGTCGAGTGCACCCCCCCTCAATGAGGGAGAATGTTCCCACTCCTCCTAGCATCCCCTGTGGTCATATTTTTTATTGGTATGAAGAGTTTATATACAATTCAGGGGGGGCAATACCCCAAAGAAACTGAAATCTGAAGCCCAATAAAAGTGGGCTTAGAAAGGGAAAGAAGAAAACTGTGGTCTATACAAGCCTTCTGCGAAAATTGGGAACTCCTTGTATATCGGCAATAGAGAATCTTCTAATCATGAGAGGCAAGTCTCTCATTAACTGAAATTCTGAATTTCCTTCACTTTGGATTGCATAATTCGCAAGAGCATCGGCCACTTGGTTTCCCTCTCGGAAAGAGTGAATCAGGGGGCATTGAAGTGAAGCAAACAAATAAGTCAATTCCTCCCACCAAGAAACTAAAGACCATGGCGGATCCTTCTTCTTGTTCAGTAGCTCAACTAAGATTAAAGAATCTGAGATAATAACAGAGGTTGGGATGTGATGGAAAAGTGCCAGACGAATACCATCTAAAAGAGCCCGCCCCTCAGCCACCATGTTAGATCCATGACCATAGAAGTAAGAAAATCCCAACTTAAAACAGCCATTGCAATCTCTGAAGCATCCCCCACCACCGGAAAGACCCGGGTTGCCTTTACTAGCTCCATCAATATGCAAGGAGAAGTTAATAGATGGAGCCTTCCAAAGAATAATTATGTAAGAAGCTTGGAGACCTTTGACTGTAATTCCAAAAGAGAGCAGTTTGGATATGTAACTGCGGCTAATCACTCGTTTGAATGTAATCTGATTTATAACAATCTTCATGTCAGCTAGAATCTGCTCAAAAATATAAACAGGCTTGAGTTTCTTCCCTTCAAATTTTGCAAGACATCTAGATTTCCAGATTTCCCAAGAGACCATAATGATTATCAACAGGGAGATAAAGCCCTCCGGTTTACTCATTGAAGCCTCTTTAGCAGTTTGGTGAATCCTCTCCACAATGCTTGAAGACTGCAAACAAGAATTAGATAGCAGAGGAGCAAAAAAATTCCACAAGGGCCTGGTAATTTCACTATCAATAAAAAGGTGGTCTTCATCCTCGCTAAAAGATGAACTACAGCAAACACATTTGGAGGCAAAGTGGATGCCACTCATTTGAATCCTACTGTCCACAGGAACAGCCTGATTTAGCAGCTTCCAGCAAAAAAGAGAGGCTCGGGGAGAAGTTCACTATATTTTTAGGTCATAAAAGTCTGAAATACCTCTTCACCCAAAAATGAGTTGAACATGAGGTAACACAGATGGTTGCAGTATCTCAAAGACTTCGACTTTACTATCCAATATCATCCAAGCAAAGCAAATGATGTAGCTGACGCTCTTAGCAGAAGGCCAATGGTAACTCTAGCAAGCCTCAGGAAGGTACGACTTGTCTTATCGAGGATTTTGCTCGTTTGAATCTCGATGTTGATAAAGAAGAGGAAGGGTGTATAATTGCTAATATAAGGTCACAACCTACATTGATTGAAGACCTAGTCAAATTACAAGAAAATGACCCAACATTGATGGAGATCAAGGCTAATATTGATCAAAGGTCAGAATTCTCCATTTCAACTGATGGAAGACTATTGTTCAAAGATCGAATCCGCATGTTAGATCATACTGACACTAAGAAATTGATCATGGAAGAAGCTCATAAATCAAAGTATGTTATTCACCTTGGTGCTACCAAGATGTACCAAGACTTGAAAAGAAATTTCTGGTGGCCCACTATGAAAAGAGAAGTAGTGGACTTTGTATCTCGCTACCTCACTTGTCAGCAAGTAAAGGAGGAACATTTAAAGCCCGCCAGGAAACTACATCCCTTGGATATTCCCGAGTGGAAATGGAAAAGTATAGGGATGAATTTCATCATGGGTTTACCTAAGACAAGAGGTGGACACGATGGTATATGGGTGATTATAGACCGCAACACAGATGGTGGCAGTATCTCAAAGACTTCGACTTTACTATCCAATATCATCCAAGCAAAGCAAATGATGTAGCTGACGCTCTTAGCAGAAGGCCAATGGTAACTCTAGCAAGCTTCAGGAAGGTACGACTTGTCTTATCGAGGATTTTGCTCGTTTGAATCTCGATGTTGATAAAGAAGAGGAAGGGTGTATAATTGCTAATATAAGGTCACAACCTACATTGATTGAAGACCTAGTCAAATTACAAGAAAATGACCCAACATTGATGGAGATCAAGGCTAATATTGATCAAAGGTCAGAATTCTCCATTTCAACTGATGGAAGACTATTGTTCAAAGATCGAATCCGCATGTCAGATTATACCGATACTAAGAAATTGATCATGGAAGAAGCTCATAAATCAAGGTATGTTATTCACCTTGGTGCTACCAAGATGTACCAAGACTTGAAAAGAAATTTCTGGTGGCCCACTATGAAAAGAGAAGTAGTGGACTTTGTATCTCGCTACCTCACTTGTCAGCAAGTAAAGGAGGAACATTTAAAGCCCGCGAGGAAACTACATCCCTTGGATATTCCCGAGTGGAAATGGAAAAGTATAGGGATGAATTTCATCATGGGTTTACCTAAGACAAGAGGTGGACACGATGGTATATGGGTGATTATAGACCGATTGACTAAATCTTCACATTTTCTACTAATTAAAAGTCAATGGTCTGTGGATGTATTAGCAGCACTATACATGAGGGAAATTGTCAAACTACATGGTGTCCCTATCACCATTATATCTAATCGAGATTGTCACGCCCCGAACCGATAGCAGCGGAACGTGTCGTTTGCTCGGAACGTGGCAGTTAAACAGTCATGTCAATCAGAGCATAGTCATTTCCACAAAACATAATTTAGACAAATAATAAATGTCATTTCAAATATAAGTTCTTTACATATTCGGGCCCATAATAAACGAAAAGACTCAATAAATAAAAACTACAATGAGACATAAGACACAAGATAACTAGACTAAACGGTTCATCTAGATGTCAGAGTTCTCTTCACTCTTGCCCTTGCCCATCGTGTTCGGTCTCGTCGTCACTAAGGTCATTACCTGAAAAACATTGAAAAACGCAGGGTGAGCGAACGCTCAGTAGGACTTAATATCTCATGCTCCAAGCTAGCTTTAAGTGATTAACAATTTATCATGCTCATGCAGGTCATGCAAGATATAAAAATCGAGAACTATAATAACATGATATAAATTCAAGAACTATAATAAACAAGCGAGTAAGCAAGATGCTAGATACACTCATAAAGAGTAAGGACAATGACAATCAAGAGAGTATAGCAAGATCTTAACAAGTACTTTCTCAAGTTAGGTCAAGAGCATTCATGAGGAAATATAACATTCATCTCTCTATGACGAACACTATCACGAGAGCTTCAATGTATCCATTATTGTGAAGGATCTTTGTGACAAGATAACGAGTACTATCAATGGGATAATTCAAGAACATTTATGATGATCGATATAGAAGTAGAACAATTACTTCTACAAGCACTATATAGCATTTTCCAAGACACTAAGGGAATATCACGATGATATGATAACCCCTCCAATAAGGAAAATCAAGATATTTTCATGACGAACAATAAGTTGTAGGAAGGTGTACTATGATGGCAATTACTCCCGATCATCACTATCACGAGAGCGTTTACACATCTAGCACTATATAAGATTGTGTACAAAGATGACAATTACTCCCGATAATCACTATCACGAGGGCGTTTGCACATCTAGCACTATATAGGATTGGCCAATGCACTAAGGGGAAAATTACGACGATATGACCACCCCTCATGGAAATAGCACTAGGTAGTATTTGGTCGCACACTTAGGAGTTCTCACTACTGTATGATTGCCCCTAAATGCCAATAACCGAGTTGGTGAATGCCAGCACTCGATCATCGTATACCGGTAACGTTTGGACTTTGCCTCACCCAATAGGGTTAGATCAGGACCCGTAGCATTTAAAATGTCATTTTAGTGGGACCCATAGCCCCTGACATTTAGTCTAAACTAATTCCATATTAATGGCCAAGAATTTCAAGGATCAAGCATGTACGAACAATAGGGTAGATTTCTTTGAACATAGAGTTCAAGGATAAAACTTGTAATAAGGATGATACATCAATAAACCATATGAAAACCATGACATTCTGAAAATCTGGGTGATTAGGTACAACCAGCTCAGTCGGCCTTGAGGGAATCCAAGGCTACGAGGAGACTTACGGAGGTCCCAATGACTAACTTGCCAGTCCGAAGGAACGGAATGTCCAACTGAGGGCTCGTATGTCACCGAGAGTTGAGGTATATAACGTGAACCAATCATGAAAAAGGGACTCCATCTACGGACGTGAGATGAAAGTGCCAAAAGACCCGAGGTATGGGTCAAAACCGGAAGAAAACGGTGAGAACATGAATGTGTTAATTATAGAATTCACGTCCATCCAATTCTATAATTAACTATAATTAAATAAACTTATATTAATTTACGTCTGTGAGTAGTGTCATTTATTAATTAGCATCCACTTGGAGGGACGTTAATTCTATGATTTTTAACTTAATTTATTTAACAAGAATTCACGTCAATATCTATTTAATTGAATAATTTCAAAAATATACATTCAAAGAGACCTTAATTTATATAAAATAATTTAGAAAAATAAAATATATGATAATTAGGAGAAAAATTCAAGGATTCCCAAAATATTTTTTTTATAATTTTATGTTGTATGGTTTAGTATATATGGATTTTCAAAGATATAATTAGAAGTTATATGTATATATATATATAAATATATTTATATATATATATAATAAATGACGCCATTGCACGATTGCGTCAAATTCGAATTTGATGACATGTAACATGTCGTCATTTTCATAGTTTGTCAATCTTCAAGGCTCCGTTTCTTGACTTACACATGTCGGAATCACGCGTTCTATATATCAAAATGACGGGCTCGAAAAACTCTACCTAACCGGGTGTTCAAAATAAGTTTTAGTTGAGAGATGGGAGATCTTGATATAGGGGACACGAAAAACGGTGCAACTACTTTCACTACCTCAATCACCACCCCAATAACGCTCCCATAAAATTTCATGATCAAAGGACACTCCGATGCCCATGAAAAGGTCGAACAAAGCAAAATTCTATAACTAACCGCTACAGTGTATTTTTAGATTCGTCGTGTAACTATTGTAAACTCATTAAATTAATTAACTAGTTAATATTATTAGTTAATATCTATATAAAGGCATGGAAATTTAAGGAAAAATATGGAGACTCTGGTCGTATGCACTATACAATTTTTAGATAAAAGGTTACATAGATATAAAATTTTTAATGTGATATAATTAATTATCAAACCACAAGAATTAGCGACAGTCAAGCTGTCCCGGATTATTTGACGCCTTTTCTCGTGGGCGTTTATTCTTCAAAATAACGACCCGGACATGGTCGTTAATTCTATTTTCATGCCGTAACGAGTGCAGACGTTTCAAAAACAAGTCTAAACATCCGATATATGAAAGCAGGGACACCCATCAAATAATCTATATGTTATAATAATCTAACATATTATTCATTCAAGTTCAACTTGGGAGATTGCCTACCTTTGGGTTACTTCAGTGGTGAAGAAGGATGAATAGGAGAAGAATAATAGTATAAGAAGAAGAAGCCTTTTCTGTAGCAACGGTTGCAGCCTTCGCGTAACAAGAAGGGATGAAGCTTTGCTTCCCTCCTTTACGTCAACAGCAGCAGAAGCAGTACAACTCAACGGGGAGAAGAGAGAAGCAGCAACCACCAGAGGATGAAGGGGGTGTCTATGCAGGGTTCTCACGCATGAACGACAGTAGCCGCTTGCCTTCGCAGGTTGATTTATAGGGATGGAATGGGTGTGATTCTAATGGTGGTAAGGTCGTATGTTAGCTTTCTCCATGCTAAAACAAACGCCGCTTGCTATTTCTGTCTAAGAAAAACCCTAAGGTTTCAGCACAGCCGATACTTGGCAGCGTGGATTCGATTTGGGTGGTTTATCATTAGTAGGGCCCATGTATAAGTGAAGCCCATGGTTGGCTATTGACATGGGTTGACCATGATATTTATAATGCCCATCTACGTTTCAACGTTAAGCCCTTTATCACCTGGGTAAGAGGCTCCTAGTTTCGAATAGGGGAGTCCATCGTGGGTTACATGGCCTTATCACGTGGTATTCATATTGAAACCATGTTTACTATATATACATCGTAGGTTTATATTGAAACCCATGTTTACTATATAAATGTATATGTGTGTCTTGGTCTAAAGCCCACGTGAGGTTGGGAGTTGGCTTTGATTTTTAACATAGGATCCTCATATATATATATATATATATATATATATATATATATATATATATATATATATTTATTTATTTATATATTTATATACATTTCTTTTGGATTTTAATTTAAAGACTATCATATACTATTAAAGCCCATTAATTATGCATGCTAAAGTTAATAGGTTTTAACTAAATTAATTGTTAGGACTTTATAACTTTATTTATTTATCTTCCTTATAAATTTCCATTGTTACCTCGGTATCAGAGTCGAGTTTGATTCTATGACTCTTTATTCATCATTTTTTTTTGTATCTCGAATGAGGCCCATTTAGTTTCTAGCTTATGGGTTGGGTTTTATCCCTTTGAAGGATTTATTTATAACCTTTTAATTAATATGTAGGCCCATTATCAATTTAGGCTATTTCCACTATCAAAATTTTATTTTCTATATTTATTTAATGACCAATATTAATATGTATCCTTTAAAAATGTTCGGGGTGCTACAGAGATCCTCGGTTCACATCACAATTCTGGAAGGGTCTACAGCATTCATTAGGGACTCGACTCAACTTTAGCACTGCGTTCCATCCACAAACTAACGATCAAACTGAAAGGACAAATCAAGTGGTGGAGGATATGCTCAGGGCATGTGCTATTGATTTTGGAGGGAGTTGGCACGACGAGTTGCCTCTAGTGGAATTCGCTTACAACAATAGCGATTAAGCTAGTATACAAATGGCACCATTCGAGGCACTATATGGACGAAGTTGTCGCTCACCTATATGTTGGAATGAAGTAGGAGAAAGAAAATTTCTCGGCCCCGACATCAGGGATACTGTCGAGAAGATAAAGCTTATTAGGGAGAGACTCCAGATGGCTCAAGATAGGCAAAAATCATATGCTGATAACAGAAGGCGCGACCTGGAATTCCAAGTAGGAGACCATGTGTTCCTTAAAGTTTCTCCGGGTCGAGGTATTCAAAGATTCGGCATCAAAGGCAAGCTCACTCCGAGATTCATTGGCCCCTTTGAAATTCTCGAAAGGGTTGGTGAAGTCGCATATCGAATAGCTTTACCCCCTCAATTAGCTGGAGTCCGTGATATATTTCACGCCTCAATGCTCAAAAGGTACATCCCTGATTCATTCCATGTCATTACTTATGACAACTTGGAGATTAAAAAGGATTTGAGGTATCAGCAAAAGCCAATCAAAATAATTGAATGGGAAGTACGTCAACTTCGGAATAAGACTATTCCCATGGTCAAAGTCCAATGGAGCAAATCTTGGCTACACGAAGCGACATGGGAAACAGAAGAAGCCATGCGCAAAAGATTTCCGGAGATATTTTGATTGTAAGTACACTCTCCTTAGCAAATCTTATTACGATGAATTTGGGGACCAAATTCTTTTTAAGTGGGGGACCGTGTAATGCCCGAGAAATTTCTAAAAAATTTTCAGGATTAAAATATAATTATTAGGTATTTTTAAAAGTTTAATAGATAATTAAGAAGAATTAAGGATTTATTAAATCCGTTTAAAGGCCCTATATTTATCAAAGGGCTAAGCCCAACTCAAATAGTGCCAAAGATCCAATTCCAAGGCTTTTAAACTCAAGCCCATTAATAGAAACGTAAATTAGGTAATTTACAGATTAAAAATGAGATATATACATCAATTAGGGGATAAATGGGGGATAATAAGAAAATCCAAATTTTTCGGATTAAGCATCGCCTGGCGGTCTATCGCGTGACCGTCAGAGCCACCCTAGCGGTCCTACCATGACCGCTAAGTCCTCATGATTCCGTGAATGGGAGAAAATGTGAAAAGCTTAGATCTTTGACTATCAAATCACTTTAGATCGAAAGTACCTGACGTGGAAGACTCTCCAGAACTCTCTAGGGATTAACTCTACTCCAATTTAGGACTTTAGGTTCGATCTAATCCCTTAAACCCTAGGTGAACCCTATAAATAGACCCTAACTTCGACTCATGTGAACCGTAATGTTGACTCGCGTATTCCGATGGTAAGAACACATCTCCTCAGGTTGGTTCTTTAGAACTTTATGTTCATCTTAGTTTTATCTAATACCCCTCAAATTTTAGTGCTAGAAGACCCTGCCGTTGGAGAGTTAGAGCCTCTGCAAGTTGCTGGTTCGCAACAGACTGCACAAGAACTAGTGCGACGGTCCAATGAAGATCAATAAAATAGCAGCCCTAATCAATGTATTTAGAAATTGGTCCTTTAGAACTTTCTATTCTTCTTTGTATCTTCTACCTATCCTCCAAATTTCATGGATTTAGGTCAAGAGGATCGGGAGATAGAGGGACGGGAAGTTACTAGTTTGGCACAGGACGTGTAGGAACTAGGGTCTACTTCCAGTCAAAAATCGAAAGTCTAGGGAACGAATCAAAGGTAGGTTATCTCATGAAAAGGCTAAATTAACGTGTTAGGAACAAAAGCCCTTTATTTTCTCCTGTTTTCATTGATTGTACATAACAAATTTGATGTTTTGTTATGATTGCGCATATAGGGTTAACATAGCATGCATGAACCTTGCCCTTAATAAGAAAATGATAATTCTAGTTTATTTCACTCAAACCCATGCATCTCCATGTTTTAATATGGTTTTATCATGCCATATTTAACTGTTGGCATGTTTTACCATACATCTATCTGCCCTAGATTAGCCTATATTTCAGTTTTATTGCGGTTTACAGTAGACAGGAAGGAAATGGTCTTCTTGAGACCGCCTGAGACCCTTAGCGGCCCTACGATAGACTGTTAAAGCCCATAAAATGGTCCTCCCGAGACCGCTTTAGTTTTCTGAGTTCTGTATTATTTGTTAAACCAAAACATAATGCAGAACAGTCCTATTTATCATATGATAAGCCTAGCTAATTAGGTCTTACTTCTATTTTAAGTACTGTATTCATACACTTGGTTACGTTAATTGATCATCCTAGTAGATTTCATGTTCTTTATGCACATGGGAATTATTTTAAACTTATGTTAATTTCATGTCAAGACCATATACTCTTGTATTAAATTTAAATTTCATATGGTTCATAGACCTGTCTAGTTTTGATTTGATCGTTGTTTTATCACTATCTCACTCTCATCTAGAGTCTTTTCTTAATTACATGGCATGTATTCCGGTACGTTGTCATTAGATACACTTCATACATTAAGTACATAATCTTGGACTTGTGATCCTCTCTATTGGATATTCCTTCCACTAGATTAGGTGATCTTGTTTCAAGGCCTCCATAAGACTCCGCGAGCCTGGGATTCCCACTAGGACACCGAGCTGGTTGTACCCTCAAAACCCAATTGTCTAGAAAGCACTTTACCGGTGCTTTGGTGTGTTCTGGACCTTAGCGGCCTTCTGGAGACCGCCAGAGGTACCTAGCGGCCATGTACCTGACCACCAAGGACGCCTAGCGGCCCTGCCGTGACCGCATGGTTCCAGTTCATTCGTTTCATCAACTCCGTTGCTAAACGGTCCAGTCATGACCGCATAAATCCATATACGGTCTAGTAAACGCCCGCTATTTCCAGAAAATGGCCCTGATATGACCATTTGATGCCTAAGTATTGATTAACCCAAGGTTTGACCCCAAGGGTTGATTTTCCTATGATCCTAGATGGGCTATGATTATCTAGAACCTTACACCTTATTTTCAAAGCTATCTAATGAATTATGGAAATTAAAGAATATGCCGTTATGCTGTCGAATTTTTTCCCATGGCATAACCTTGTTCTAAATCAATTTTGAACTCTCATATTCTTAAATTGAAGCATTCTTACCTTGATATTTGTTATCATGGAACTATAGTTTGTACTTGTTAGATTATTGGCCATATTTATATTCTCGTGGAAGTAGCTTGATTTATAACTTGAAGATGCAAGAGCGGGCACGGACAGTGTCCAAGGGAACAACTCTAGTCCCCTCGGCAGATAGCTGGAAACATACTATAAACCATGGGGTATAATGAATACTGGCATCATATTGTACTGGGAGTACTTTTTTTATAAACGAGTGAAGATCCACGAGACAATCTTGTGAAATTACATGCTTGCTAGTACATTCTCATTACATGACTTTCTAGCGCATAGCCTTTATGGTTAATTTTTATATATATATAAAAAGCCCTACCTAGTGGTGATTAGGAAAGTGCATCCCAATTCGGACTACACTTTCTATCTCACACCTAGGGGGTATATTATTGATCATTGAAGAAAATCAGATTACATCAAGCGCAGGCTAGGCATACCCAGCTTATCTAGTCTAGCAGCACCTTTAACTAAGGTGGGAAGTTCATGCTGCGAATTAAAGAAAGAATTACAATGTGAATGACACACCAAATTGGCTAAGAAATCAGCTACAGTGTTTGCCTTTCTGAAAATATGAGATATATTCACAGGGTGAGGGATGCTGCTCCAGATTTCTCTAGCAAAGGGGAGAATCTCTCAGGGACATGCGGCCTTCTTTTTGATCACTTGCACCAGGAGAAGAGAGTCACACTCCACCACAGCTGGCTGTGAGGGGATAGTGTGAAGATATTTGATTCCGTCCATCAAGGCCCGGGCTTGAGCAACAAGGCTGCTGCAATGCACATAGGAATGGGAAAATGCCAGAAGACTATTCCCCTTGTAGTCTCTGATGACACCACCACCTCCAGAGGATCCGGAGGATTTACTTGCTCCGTCAGTATTTAGTTTTAGCTGAGGCCAAGGGGGGCAAGCCCATCTAATAACTTTCACCTAGGGGGGACTTCGGATTGCAGCCTTTATGCCAAATCCAGCCAATATGTTGCGGGTGCGTAAATGATTTTCCTTGAGGTTAGCAGAATTCAGAATTTGCTTAACCTGATATAGAACCTTGTGGAAAATGCAATGGGGAGCTGTGGATTTTTCTTCATGCAATGCTGAGTTCCTAGCAAGCCATAATTCCCACAGGCCATATGCAAGGATAGCAAGCTGGAATAAACCATATAAAGATTTAACAGTGTTCTCTTTCACTGTATTATGAATCAAGGATCTTCCTGAATAGCCCCATATTTGACAACCAGATCTGTGAAATGTAGACCATAAAGCAGAAGCCCACTCACTTTTGACAAAAAGATGGTTGATATCCTCCTCTTGAGGGTTTCTGCAGCAAACGCATTTGGATGGAATAGGAATACCTAGAGATTTAAATCTAGAATCAGTCGGCATACAATTGTTCCAGACTTTCCATAGGTGGACAGAAAGTTTGGGTGGAATCCATTTTGACCAAATCTGGTCACCTGGGATAGAGTCCTGTTGTGGAACATTTCTGCAGAAATCTTTATAAATTGATGAAATTAGACACTCACCCGAAGAAGAAAGACTCCACACTGCCTTATCCGACTCTTGATTGAATGAAGTAAGCCATATAGCAGATCTAAGCATGTTAGGAAATTGGCTGTCAATAATAGCAATGTCTTCTTGAGATGGATGAAGTAATACTTCTCTAACATTAGCCTTCCTATTTGGGATGTTGGTGCTCGGGATGTAAGAAACCAGAGGCTGGCTACCAATCCAAGTGTCCAGCCAAAAATTTTTAGAACAACCATTTCTAATTACCATTCTTTTGTGCTTCAATATGGCAGTCTTTGCCTGAGACCAACTCCTTCTGGCATGCCCTTTAATCTCCTTGAAATCAACCTCGGAGATATGTCTTCCTCTAAAATATTTGGCTCTAAAATATTCAGCCCATCTAGAATCAGAATGCATGGCCTTCCACGACATCTTGACCCTGAATGCAGCTTCCCTCTGCCTGAGAGATAAAATACCCAGACCACCGTTGTTAACCGGTTTACATATGGCTTTCCAGGATTTCCAGTGCCTTTTGTTCCCTTGCTTGGATGAACCCCAAAAAAAATTAGCAAATGACCAGTCTAGCATTTGGTGAACTCCAGCATGTAATGAAGATGAGGCTAGAGAATACAATGGGATGGATGAAAGGATATGCTTCAGGAGAGTGACTCTGGCTCCTTGAGATAAATAGCTGGCATGCCAACCATCAATACGCTTCTGAATAGAGGAGATAATACCATCAAAATGAACTTTCTTCGACCTGCCATAGACCAAGGGGAAACCCAAGTATTTATGGGGGAAAGCGTGGTGAGTGAAACCTGTGATGTCTTGTATCCTCTTGATAGTCGAAGACTTAGTTTTAGGATGGACAAAAAAACAACTCTTTCCAACATTAATTGATTGACCTGAAGCTCTTTCATATGTTCTCAGAATACACATCAGATTTCTAATAGATACAGCATTGGCCTTGCTGAAGACCAAGGTGTCATCAGTAAAAAGAAGATGAGAAATGTTTGGACATCTCCGGGGACCGGCAAACCAGTCCACCTGACCCTCGGATTGAGCTTTGTGAATAGACCTACTCAGAGCTTCCTCTGCAATTATAAATAGGGCTGGTGCCATCAGATCACCTTAGCGAACACCCCTGGAGGACTTGAAAAACCCTGCTGAGTCACCATTCAAGAGGACAGAAAACCAACAATTTCCAATCATGGAATGAATAAGTGTAATAAATTGATCACTGAATCCAAACTTAGATAGTACTGCATAGATAAAATCCCACTCTAGACGATCATAGGCCTTAGCCATGTCTAATTTGAAAGCCACATTTCCTCCTCTAGTTTTCCTGCCTAGTTCATGGATCATTTCGTGAGCCAGGGCAATATTCTCCACAATAAGTCTACCTTTCTCAAACGCTGATTGCTCCAAGGAAATGATATTAGGCAGGATTGAGGCTAATATGTTACTAATAAGTTTTGACATAACCTTGTAAATGAAATTACTCAAACTAATAGGCCGATAATCAGAGATGTCAGTAGCATTGCTCACTTTGGGAATAAGAGCTATAATAGTAGCAGACAGAAACCTGGGCAGCATAGTCCGAAAAGTGAAGAATTCCTGGATTGCATTAACAACCACACCTGCAATAATTTTCCATGTTTTTTGGAAAAAAGCCCCTGAAAAACCATCCGGACCTGGAGCACTGTCAGGAGACATTTGGAAAACAACTTCTTAAACTTCAGACTCGGTCGGGATGGCTGTAACACCCAGTAATTTTGAAGGCTAAATAGGAACCTAATATTTATGATATTTAAAGAAAAATATGGCTTACACTTGATGATAATTAATTTGTCTCCTATAAATAGATGAAAATGTTGAATAAATAAGAATTTGGGGATATTATTATTAGGATAAACAAATGACTAGTTAATTTCCCTTTTGAATAAAAGTGAACATTTTCCTAGGATCGAACCTACTTTTGATACCCACGACAATAATTAATAAGGCAAATAAAGTGACGAAAATTATAAGAAATGAAATCCCTATATGAAGTACTACCTTAAGCAAACTCTCAATTGATTAAGACCCTAGTATATATATATCACGATCCACCTACCATATAAGCTTAGTAAAATTTATAGAGATAATGGGTCCAACCTAAATTAATAAACTTAAAAACCCATATATATATATATATATATATATATATATATATATATATATATATATATATATGTTGGACCTGATGTACATAAGTTTAGCCTAAAGACTAATGGGCTTAACGTTAAAGGCCTTTAGGATATACGTATGAGACATAACGAGCTTTGAGAAAAATGGGTTATAGGTATATTAACACAAATAAGGGCTCTTAAATCTCAACCCACGAACTGGATCTTCACCCAAATGTAGATATATAGATATATTTTTCTCTTCCATTAATACATTTTATAGAAACCTAAAATGAAATAAATGCATGATATTCAATGGCTCTCAAACCATACACATTAAAAAGGGGCAAGAACCAATAAAGATTAAAAACCCACCATACGTCCAAAGGAGAAATTATATATATATATATATATATATATATATATATTCCAATAGGCTTATACCCATGAAGATACCAACACAGGGGCTCACCCATACAAAGGGGCATGGGCAACAGGAAATAAAATTAATAAGGGAATCATATCACCCAATATAAGGGCCTTAACCTATTACTAAACCCATAAACTTAATGGGCTTTAACACACATATTATCTTCTTCCATTAACATAATATATATATATATATATATGGGCCTTGAACTATACCTACGCAAGTCCTTTCTAAAGCCAACTAAATGGCCAACCACCCTTCAAATAGCCAAAACAATATATGTATATATTTATATGGGCCTATATATATACCCAAAACCGAACCCATGATCACCTATATAAAAGCCTACGCTTTAAACCCAATAATCACTCATGTGCACCCCATTTGCATGCATATCCATTCGAGCCTGGTAAAAAGCCCCAACCCAGATGCATGGTCAGACAAGGCATGCGTGGGTGTAGTTTAGGGTTTCACATGTAAAAGGAGGTAGGCGGCTATTATATTGGCAGGAAGAGAAAACCACGGATCAAACCGTGGGTTTCTTGCTTCCATTAAACTCTTACCCCCTTAAGGATTCCAGCCACTATAAATAAACTCCCTAACCGACCTGTAGAATCTTGCTGTGCGTTCGAAGGGGGCCCTGTTACTGCGTCAACCATCTTCTTCTGGAAGTGGCCGCACGACTTTCTCTGCATCCATTCTTCCTCCTACGGCCATCCAAGCAACAAGGGAGCTGCAGTGCTTCTTCCTATTTCTCCTTCCTCACCTGCATCCTGCTGATTGCCTGAACGAGAAGAAGCACCCCATCTTCTTCTCCTGTTGCAGCTAGGAAGCCTGGGCACCAACTTCTTCTTTCCTGTCTTCATCCTGCAAGCCGTTGTCTTACTCTGTTCAAAACAGAGCATCGGTTCTTCATTTAAATCTTCAAACATGTAGGTTCTCTCAAGTTTCGTAGCCCAAACAAAGATAAATCATGATTGTATTGTAGGTTTTCTCAAGTTTCGTAGCCCAAACTAAGTTTAATCATGATTTGAAGCTAAAATCATATATATACATCATGCAGATAGTTCATCGTTGTGTCTCTGTCGAGTTCTGAATTTTTTTATAATTAGCGACCCTCATCAGGGCGCTAATTCATTTTGACGCCCATCAAAACGGTCGTCAATTCCATATGAATTAATAAATTTCACATGTTAAAAATTTAATATCTATGTAACCAAAAATCTGATTTAATGCATGAATATAGTTTTGGAATCCTACTATTTTTCTTGACCTGTCCATATACTTGTGTCATAAAATTTTTAGATTGGAAAAATGCTACTGTTCATAAATAATCTGGTGGAAAAGGAAATGACGCCTTGCACTATGACGTTTCTTTGAAATAGCGACCCTGTCTAGGGCGCTATATTCATAGAAGATGGCAACGACCAAGTCGCCATTTAATTAAATCTGAAAATTGATGAACGACCAGTCGTCAATTATATAGATGTTAGTTATGAGTTTTCGCATTAATAGTTTGTTCATGGGTATAGGAGTATCCTTTGGCCATGAAAATTTATGGGCGTACTATTGGGGTGGAGACCGAGGTAGTGAAAGTGGTTGCACCATTTTTCGTGCCCCTATCTCAAGATCCCCCGTCTCTCAACGAAAAATTATTTTGAACGTCTGGTTAGGTAGAGTTTTTCGAGCCAGTCATTTCGGTATATTATAAGCTAGATTCCGACATGGTTAGGTATAGAAACGGGAGGTTTGAAAATTCAAATTTTTTTGAAATAACGACTCAAAAACGGTCGTCACTTTAAAATTTGACGCCACTGTTCCTAGGCGTCAGATTAACTAATATATATATATATATATATATATATATATATATATATATATATATATATATATATATCATGTATGTATATCTTTGAAAATCCATATTTATTAAAATATGTAACAGAAAATTATAAAAAAATATATTTTTTGGAATCCTTGTATTTTTCTCCTAATTATCATATATTCTATTTCCTTAACTTATTTTAAATAAATTAATGTGTCTTTGAATGTATGTTTTTGAAATTATTCCATTAAATAGATATAAATGTGAATTCTTGTTAAATAAATTAAGTTAAAAACCATAAAATTAACGTCCCTCCAAGAGGACGCTAATTAATAAATGACGTCACCCCTGGGCGTCAAATAATATAAGTTTATTTAATTATAGTTAATTATAGAATTAGATGTTCTCACCGTTTTCTTCCGATTTTGACCCATACCGCGGGTCTTCTGGCACTCTCATCTCACGTCCATAGATGGAGTCCCTGTTTCATGATTGGTTTACGTATACACCTCAACTCTCGATGACATACGAGCCCTCCGTTGGATATTTCGCTCCTTCGGACTGGCAAGTTAGTCATTGGGACCTCCGTAAGTCTCCTCGTAGCCTTGGATTCCCTCAAGGCCGACTGAGCTGGTTGTACCTTAAACACCTTGTGCCTTTGATTGCCACGTCTTGTGGTAAACCGGCCCTCTCATGGTGCTATCTTGGTCCATGAGAGAATAAACCTAGTCGGTGGAATGATGATATTCCACTAGGCAATGTCTTGGATTGAGTCCCTTATAGATGGGGTCAATCTCTCAGCTTGATTCATGTCCCTTGATTGGTGACGGGATTAGTCATCCACTCAAGTTATCATGGCTACCAAGTTAAGGTACCAATTCTACCCAGGTTATCGACATGTCATGATTCTCGTTGGTTTTATCATTGTCCATCTAATGTTCTTCCTTGAATTCTGTGGAACCTATCCACGAATCTACCTTGATATCCTACATGAGTTTGTTCTTAGAATTCCATGGCTATCATTAAAGTGGTTGTCTAGATATTTCATGTAACAATGTCCGCGCATATAGGGCCCGATCTGGTCCTGGGAGGAGCACCCGAAAGTACTTGTGCCCATGGGAGTTATATTGATCACGGTGTGACATTGCACCGAAGTGCTTGCTTGAGTCTACGACACTCCACTATCTCTCTCTCACGTGCTTGACTTGATTGACTTGACACGACTTGCGTGGCCCGGAATGGGCAAAGTACTTGCTTGTTAATAGCCACTATCTCATGACATGAAAAACTTTATTGATATACTCGATACTTGTTCAAATACTTGAAATCTTGAATACTTGAAATTTCCTACCTTGGATCGACAATACGTGTTATTTCCTCTCGTTATCATGTTCAATTCCGTATCGTTCTATTTTACATGATTGACATGTTAGACTTGCATTTTCATTTGGAAGAGGTAATTACTTAAACCAATTGCTAGTTCTTGAGATATAATTCCTACTGAGCTTTCGCTCACTCAGTTTGTGCCAACATTTTTTAGGTAATCAGGTGGCTAGCGAGACCGAGACTCACGTGGGAGGGACAAGTGTACAAGCGAGCTTCGAAAACTAGTGAACCCGAGTCTTTTATCTTTCTTGAGTCTAGCATGATGTCTCTTATTTAGTTATCTTGTCTAAGTCTATTAGTGCGTCATCTCCTTTTCTTTCATAATGACATAGTTGAGTCTTCAAGTTCTTGTAAGAGACTTATATTTGAAATAAAATTTTTATTATTGTCCCAAATTATTTGGTCTCGTGCCATTACTCTTGATCGTTCACGACTGTTTAACTGCCACGTTCCGAGCAAACGACACGTTCCGCTGCTATCGGTTCGGGACGTGACAATGGCACACAGTCTTTCATTGTCAGTAGGGGAAAGCAACTGAGAAATGTTATTAAGTAACATATCTTCAATGTGAAGATACTGAGAAGAGAAAGCTTTCTGGAAGTGGGCTGCAGCAATGCTCTTCATTTCCTCATGGTCAGATGTGAGTAATCCAGTAGAGTTCTTGAGGTGAGGGATCACATTCCTTTTTCTGTTTGCAATGGTCTTCATGTAAAAAAACTTAGTATTACGATCTCCTTCTGCAAGCCAAATGGCTCTTGATTTTTATCTCCAGAATGATTCATGTTGGATCAGTCTGTTAGCCAAATCTGATTTAGCAATCTCTAGCATTTCAAAATTGATCTAGTTTGGGTGAGCATCATATTGGAATTCTGCCTTCAAAACAGAATCTTCAGCTGCCATTATATTTGTGTGGATATTTCCAAATACTTGCGTATTCCAACCTTGGAGCATTTTCCTTATGTGCTTGAGCTTCAAATAAAAAGTAGAAATTGCAGAAGAAGCCAGTGGATTGATGCGCCAATTAACCTCCACATCCCTCAGAAAATTGTCATGAGTAGATCACATTTTTTGATAACAGAACCTGCTTCTGTATTTAGACACATAAGATGGTTTAATCAGGAGAGGGGCATGGTCCGAAGCCTCCCTAGATAAGTGCTCAACAGTAATTGGTAGAACTAATTGCCAAGGACCATTAGTGAGAGCCTTGTCCAATCTAGCCCAAATGCCCTTTTCTCCACTCTGGTTGTTATGCCATGTGTATTTAGAACCCTGGTATCCAGCGTCTAAAAGTGCACAATCATTCATACAATCTTTAAAATCAGACATAGAAATGAGGAATGGTGGATTTCCTCCAAGTTTTTCTTCAGGGTCTAGAATGCAGTTAAAATCCCCTGCCACTAGCCAAGGACCAGAAAATTGCAAATGGATATTGCTTAAAGATGACCAAAGAAGCCTCCGTTCAACAATGGAACATTTGTCATAAATGATAGTAACATGAAATGTTGAAATTAGACCAGCATTTTGCTTGAGAGTAACCTGTTGTTCATCTTGGCAGACAACAGAGAAATCCAATGGATCTTTCCACATAACCCAGATGTGAGCATTATTATCTCCATTGGCAATCGCTTTGTCCATTCCCAATCTTCTACAAGTCTTGTCCATGGAACTAACCTTAATCTTAGGCTCTAATAAAGCAATGCATTTAATATTGTGAAGTTTGATAAGAAGCTTAACATGACCCAGGGAAAGATCATTCACAATGCCTCTAACATTCCAAATAATAAAAGTCACTATAATTAAGAAATGTTTGGAAGAGTACCTGCGGAGCCAGTCCTTTTCATCGATCTAGTAATGACACCTGAATTCCTATTCAACAGAATACTAAAATTAGTAATATTAGCAGAAGAGACTATTTCCTGTCTCCGAAGCTGAATCTCATCCACTAGAGTTTTTCCTTCTACTTGAATTTTTTCATCTTGGATTTTGCCTTTACCTTTAGTACCTCGGTGAGCATCCACAATATGCAATTCAGGGATAGGAGCAATTGTACCAGCTGATCTAGCTATTTGGAATGAAGGGGGCTCCTGGTGAGGAAATTGTACACCAATGCCAGTATCCAAATCAGTAGTATGTAAGACCACACTCACAGGATCATGCTCTGGAGCCAGGGGAAAGGTTCCCAAAATAGTAGCATCCTTAGTAAGCTGGGAGGCTGAAAGAGAAGTCACCATCCTTGCAGCTGATGGCGAAGGCAAGTTCTCCGTCGCAGGGAGCTCCCTTAACTCAATAGTGGTATCCATAGAGTTAGAATCCAAAATATGAGAAGTACCCTCCTGGGCATTTCCAGCACCAGACGGAACTGAAGATCCCTCCTGAGCATTTCCTGTAATAACATCGATCACTTTCGCATCAACCGGTTGCTAGCATTGTTTTGGCGCAGGGCGAGAAGAAACTTCAATCGAAATTTGCAGTCAGAAATAGAGTGACCAATCCGGGCACAAGAAGAACAAAAGGTCGGCAACTCCGGATAACAAACATCCTGCCAGGCCCCACCACCTGGAAATCCAATCCAGATCCGCGGAGGGTGAGGTTTGGAAATATCCAATTCAATGCAGACCCGCACCGCAGTAGTATTCGATAGGTTGAGAGTGGACAGATCAATCTTCAATACTTGACCAATATTACCGGCAATAGAGCGAAGCATGGGCTCCAGGAAGAAATTAACAGGCAGTCCGAGGAAAACAATCCAAATGGGAAGAATCAGGGAATCAGCATTCAGAGAAAACTCCATTGTCCACTTAAAGAACTTGAAAAGCCTGCCTTGCACATACATGGAATCCCGGAGAATAAGTTACAAGTAGTCTTCATAGTTGCGAAACCTCAGAAGAAGATGACGAGGATCAAGGGCACTGATCAAGAAATCCTCCTTAAATTTGCATCTATAGGACAAGTGGCTTCTGATATCTGGAAAAGGAGGTCTTCCACGAGGGGTCCGAGCAACAATCGCGAAGGAGAACGGGAGTAGGCTTTGGGAGATCTCCTCTTTCGAGAAGAAAACTGCAGGCTCTCCGCTATCCGTGGAAGCAGGAGCGTGCATCGAGCTAGGCACAAGCGGAGGAGACATGGACGACGCCAACACCTCTACGAAGGTCCGTTCCATACTAATCGGCTTGACCGAGGAGGAAGGTTGGGCAGGGATGGAAGAAGAGATGGCCGATGTCGAGGGGGGCACTGAAGGCCCCCCTAGGTCCACCATGGCCGACAATGAGCTCACCGGCGGGAGTCAACCTAGGGCAACCGTCTCTGTTGTTTCTGCATAGTTTACATCCGTCATGGCAATGAGCTCGTCTTTATGGTTATGAAAAAGTACATTCTTGTTCGTGAAAGGTCAAATTACATATATGTTATACTCTTGGTTAATCATACTTTCAAAGTCTACATGAATTCTCATCTCACTTGATCATATCTTGTCATTTGTATTACTTGGTTTATTCACGTGTTTCATCGTATTTTCATGACTTATCTTATACTCTAGAGCTAAAATGTTAATCACTTCAAACTTTTCTTGATACGAAGATACCTATTGGGCATGTGTGCTCATTCCCTACTTTTTAAATCTTTTTCAGGAAATTCTAGCGGGTCGGATTCGGACTATTCGAGTGATAGATCTGAGAGTGATTAAAGAAGGAGCGAAGCCTTAGATTGTCATTAGTTGATAGTCAAGAGTCGTTATGTAATTTTCATTTTATTGAGTGTAGTTAGTCCAAGAGTCAAGAGTCAACCTTATGTACTTTTGATTATTATTTAAATAAAGCAAAGATTTTGTTCAATATTGTGCATTCATTTCTTATGTGTGAATGTGTTAGTGCTCTGATTATATTGCTCGCTTGAGACATACTAGCCGGCTATTCATGTTCCCGATTCTTTCTGTTGCATAATCTCGGGGCGTGACAAGATCTCTGGCATAGAATATTTCTCCAAGATAGATCTCAGGTCTGGTTACCATCGACTCAAGATTAAAGACGAAGACATTTACAAGACGGCTTTCCAGAGTCGATATGGACGCTATGAGTTCATTGTGATGCCGTCCGAGTTAACTAATGTCCCTGCAGCTTTCATGCAACTTATGAACAATGTTTTTAGGCCCTATCTCGATCGATTTATGGTCATCTTCATTGATGATATCCTAATCTATTCCTAGACCAAGGAAGAACACGAAGAGCACTTAAGAATAGCTTTGCAAACACTAAGAGAACATCAACTTTACGCAAAGCTCAGCAAGTGCGAGTTCTGGCTAAAGCAGGTCTCTTTCCTTAGCCATATTATTTCACAGGAAGGTATCACTGTGGATCCTTCTAAAGTAGAAGCTGTCAAGAACTGGAGCTGACCAATGACCGTATCTGAAGTCAAGAGTTTTATCAGACTGGCTGGCTATTATAGGCGATTCATCAAGAATTTCTCAAAAATCACTGTCCCTTTGACCCGACTTACAAGAATGGAGAATCCCTTTGTATGCTTGAAGGACTGTGAGGAAAGCTTCTTAACTCTCAAAGAACATCTCACTATCGCCCCTGTTCTGGCACTACCTGTCGAAGGTGGTGACTTTGAAGTCTACACGGATGCATCATGCATTGACCTTGGTTGTGTCCTTATGCAACATGGAAAGGTGATTTGTTATGTTTCTAGACAATTAAAACGTCATGAGGAGAACTACCCAGTTCACGATCTGGAGTTAGCTGATGTTATCTTCGCCTTAAAGATCTGGTGACATTACCTCTATGGGGAGAAGTTCACCATATTTTCATACCACAAAAGTCTAAAGTATATCTTCACTCAGAAGGATTTAAATATGAGGTAAAGAAGATGGCAGGAGTACCTTAAGGACTTTGACTTTTCTATCCAATATTATCATGGCAAAGTAAATGCCGTAGCAGATGCTCTTACCAGGAGACTATTGGCAACTCTAGCAAGCCTCAAGAAAGGTATGACCTATCTTGTAGAAGACTTTTCACATTTAAATTTAGATATTGATGTAGAAGAAGAAAGGTGTATTATTGCTAATATACGGTCTCAACCAACATTAATTAAAGACCTAGTCAAGTTACAAGAAAATGACCCTATACTGGTAGGGATCAAGACTGATATTGATCAACGGCCAGAATTTTCTATCTCAACCGATGGAAGGCTATTATTCAGAGATCGGATCTGTGTGCCGGATCATGCCGACACTAAGAAGTGATCATGGAAGAAGCTCATACGGCAAAATATGCTATTCACTCTGGTGCTACCAAGATGTACCAAGATTTAAAGTGGAATTTTTGGTGGCCCAACATGAAGAGAGAGATAGCAGACTTTGTATCTCGCTGCCTCACTTGTCAGCAAGTTAAGGCAGAACATCTAAAGCCCGTTGGCAAACTACATCCCTTGGAAATTCTCGAATGGAAGTGGGAAAGTATAGGGATGGATTTCATCATGGGTTTGCCTAAAACAAGAGGTGGACATGATGGTATATGGGTGATCATAGACCGATCGACTAAATCTGCACACTTTTTACCTATCAAAAGTCGATGGTCTATGGATATATTAGCAGCTTTATATATCAAGGAAATTGTCAAGTTACACGGCATCCTTGTTACTATTATTTTTGATCGAGACTCTCAGTTCACATCACAATTCTGGAAGAGTCTACAACATTCTTTAGGAACCTGACTCAACTTTAGCACTGCATTCCATCCACAAACAGATGGACAAACTGAAAGGATAAATCAGGTGATAGAAGATATGCTCAGGGCATGTGTTATTGATTTCGTTGGGAGTTGGCACGATCACTTACCTCTAGTGGAATTCGCCAACAACAATAGTCATCAAGCTAGCATTCAAATGGCAGCATTCGAGACATTATATGAAAGAAGTTGCCGCTCACCTATATGCTGGAATGAAGTTGGGGAAAGACAACTTCTAGCCCCTGAAATCATCAGGGATACTACCAAGAAGGTAAAGCTTATTCGAGAAAGACTTCATATGGCTCAAGATAGGCAAAAATCATATACTGACAATAGAAGGTGAGACATGGAATTCCAAGTGGGAGACCACGTGTTTCTCAAAGTTTCTCCAGGTCGAGGTATTCGAAGATTCGGCATTAAAGGTAAGCTCACTCCGAGATTTATTGGCCCTTTTAAAATTCTTGAAAGGGTTCGTGAGGTCGCATATCGGATAACTCTGCCTCCTGAATTAACAAGAGTCCATGATGTATTCCACGTCTCGATGCTAAAAAGGTACATCTATGACCCTTTCCATATTATAAGTCATGACGATCTGGTGATTCAAAAGGATATGACGTATGAGCAAAAGCCAAACAGAATAATTGATCGGGAAGTGCGTCAACTTCGGAATAAAATCATTCCCATGGTAAAAGTCTGATAGAATAAGAATACTGATCAAGAGGTGATGTGGGAAACGGAAGAAGCCATGCGCAAGAGATTCCCAGAATTATTTGATTATAAGTATACTCTCCATAAAACCCATGCAATGAATTTGGGGACCAAATTCTTTTTAGGTGCGGGAGGGTGTAACACCCTAAATTTTTCTAGGAATTTTTTGAGATTAAATAAAATTATTTAGCATTAAAAAAGTTTAATGGGCTAATTAAATGAAGTATGGGTTAATTAAATCAATTTAAAGGCCCTATATTAACCAAAGGGCTAAGCCTACTTTTAGAAACGTAATTAGGGTAATTTATGAAATTAAATTGGATAAATAGATCAATTAAGAGGATAAATAGAAGATAAATTAAAAATCTAAATTTTTTGGATTCAACACCAGAACACGGTTTATCGCGCGACAGAGTTCTGATAAAAGCGATCCGATCATGACCGCATTCTTCTTCCGTTAACGGAGGTGTTAGAGGCGTGGAAAAATGGGATTTTTCCCATTCTAATCTCCATGGTTCGATGCGATCTAGCATGTAAACATATCTAGGACTCTTGGAGGATTGAATGGATGCCTTATAGGACTCCTCCTATTTGATCTAATCTAGCCACCCTAGGCCAAACCCTACAAATAAACCCTGAACTTGACCTGCGCAAACTCTCGTTTTGGCTTGCGTGGTTCGAAGGTAAGACGTCGTCATCTGAGGTTAAGTCTTTAGAAGATTTTATTCTCTTTAGTATTGTCTAACTCCTCTCGAAATTTCACGATAGGCGGACAAGCAACCAGAGAGCTAGAGCATCCAGAAGTTGCTGTTTCTCTGCAGAGCACACAGGAACAAGCGTATCAGTCCAGTAAAGACTCAAAGTTTAGGAAACCTAACCGAGATATTTTTAGGTTGATCTTTTAGAATTATTTGCTCCCCTTTATATCTTCTAATCACCCTCTAAATCTCGTGAATTTAGGTCAAGAGGTTAAAGAGATAGAAGGGGGAGAAGTTGTTGTTTCTACGCAGGACACGCAGGAACCAGCATTGTCTTCTAGTCAGAAATTTGAAGTTTAGGGAACAAATTAAAGGTAGGTTATCTCATGATGGCTGTTTGCGATCGTTTATTTTACCTAGGGGGTATTTTATTAAGTAGGTCCCTGACTGTTTGGGACGGGATTTCTATTCTATTTGTTGGTTTATTTCACGCGTCGATCAATCAATTAACTAACTGGTAATTAACCGATTGATTGACTGCGCGGGCGTGCCAGTCACGTGAGTGACAAGTTTATTGTGCGCTCATTCTGACCCGTGTCGGGCGAGACTGAGGTTCGGTCGGGACCTGCAGTCCGCCATACCATAAAGGTCATGACGTTAATTACATCCCCCACGAGGAGGGAAAACCTTTGATCAATTACCGAGATAGTGGGCTGTCGAGGCCGGAATAAAAGGTGCGATGTTATGAACATGACAAGATCACGTGAGATGGATCTATCTATCATGCAAGAGAGGCATGGTTTATTAAATTGATGACCCTCGGTGCAGGGCGGAGGACGTAGGTCCGAAGACCACCATTGCGCATAGCGGAGACTTCCGATCGGGCATAACCCGGCATTCCGTCAATGCCATTTGATATACCCGAGGGTCTATGCAAACATGCATGCATGATGCTCATGACTATGCTAAGCATGGTAATAGGGTTATGAAAATGAACAGAGCTCAATCACATTTATTAATCCCCGCCAAAGGGGGAAAAAGGTGACGCAAGCATGATAGCGAAAGTAGAGTACTGATGGACATGGTAGTGAAATCATGATAACGAAACGATTCGGACTCGAACGGCCCTCCTCTTATTCAGTTTGTCACTAATTAAAGTTTATTAACTCTGACCACGGGAGACGAGGGTCGCTCCGGAGGCGAGCACGGGATTAGACAGCGTAATGATTCGAAACGGCGCCAGAAAATGTAGGTTTAGGACTTAAAACGGTGTGGGAACCGTAGGTATATAAAGGGGTTAAAACGGTGCGACCCGCAGGTGTAAAAAGGGGTTAAAACGGCGCGACCCTTTTGGGGCGCGCCGGGATAGGGCGCGCCGTTTTAAGGCACGCCGGATGCAAATGGCGCCGGTTTAACCCAATCTCGTGGAAACTGAGATTTTATTTGTTATTTCTTGGGTTTATTGAAACACTTTAGGAAACTTTGGAAGTTTATTCAAGTGATTTATCCAACGGATCGGCCCCGGGGCATCCGGGAGCCGAGTTATAGGCTCGCGCGAGGTTTACACTCGAGCGCGGCGATTGTTCCGAGTCAGACTCATTTGAGCCGAAATTTCGGCAGCATCTCCCCATCCCGGAGGATTGTCGGGGAGAAGCGGGGAATACTCACGTGGCGGAGCAACCCCTAAGAGCCGGGTGGCGCAACGGCGGCCGGCAAACCCGAACAGAAAGGAAAACCCCGAGGCCTAGCCTGCTAGGGGCACCAAGTCCGTGGGCGAAAGTGAACGAATGAGGCGACTCATTATGGGAGCGAAAACCTCGAGGGCTAGCCTGCGAGGGGCACGCAACCCGAGTCAACACAACGCTCAAATCGGGACGACCGACAGAGGGAAGGAAACCCCGAGGGCTAGCCTACAAGGGGCACGCAACCCACGGCCACCACAAAGTCCATTAAGGACCGTGGATTTGGACTATAGGGCTTAGCCTTGTTACTATGCACTCAATGGCCCGAGGGGACACTCATCATCAATGGATGAGCCCCTGTCGACCGAGTGGCTAGTGTAGAAGATTGGGGGAATATTCTCCTCCCCGGGTATTGGAGCAATGCTACAGAGCAGACTCCCGAATGTTGAGATGCGAATGGAGTGGAAAGAGCGGCATACGACATCGTTCGACGACAAGTGGACAAACGAGTTGTTAGACATATATTAGAACAGTGAAGCCCGCGGGCTGGATGAGTTAACACTTACATGTTATATGATTAGCATACAGATCCGGGGAAGGGATATGTATATTATGTTCGCAAAAACTAACAGGGGCTCGGCACAGGACGAACGGGGATGTTGGAAGTGATCTTCCCCTCCCCTCTGGCCTATGAGGAAGGGCACAGGGAAGGTGAAGGGTTTGATCCCTAGACAGGGGTGGACAGAGATACGCACACAAGTGTGTCTCCAACCACAAAACTCGTAGCACACGTAGTACAGAGCTCGACCATTGCATTGGAATAAAGAGAGAAACCCCGGGGAGGGGGGAAGAACGGTTCATGTAGCCCAGGGGCATATCCAGCGTCGGGGAAAATGGATCCGGGAACTATGCACGCCGGGAAACCATTAAATGCGCATTTGAGAGGAAATTAGAGAGAGCATGAAAGATAGATACGGCACCAGGCATAATCTCATTCCATTCATTCAATGAACGATAGATAGATGTACACAGCATATGTTCCGGCGCCGGCGTTGTCGCTCAGTCGTCGTTTACATTAATAGAAGAAGAACGTTGCAAGTGAAGAGAAGGAGCAACGATAATGGTGAGGGGGGAGGCCAGGCTCGTATCATCGCCCCTCCCCCCTGTCACTTACATTATATCAGGAGAAGGAAACAAAGAAAAAGAGGGAATCGACGGGAGGAAAACCACGGAAACCCACCTAAACCCGCTCTCCAGAATAGAGTATCGGACCATAGGCTTCTCTTCTCCAGCTTCGGAGATATTCAGACGAGTAGACGAGGAAGACGGCGGCGAGAACCCTCGATGGAAACCCTTCTTCTCCCCCAAGGCTATTCTCTCTCTCGAACGAACCCTCTCTCTCCTTTCGTATTAACTCTCTTCTATTTTTCTTCTCTTCTCCTCCTCCCTTTCTGTTTCGAAGACATGGCGTATATGTAGCCACCGTTAATCCGGAGCCATGGAAAGGGGCGCGCCGGATTTAATGGTGCCGGGGAACAAGTCCCCAATTGGAATTGGCGCGCCGGATTTGGCGGTGCCGGATTAAGGGGTGCCGACGTCCTTTTGTGCGCCGATTTAGCTTGTCCGCTCAACGCGAGCTAGCCGATGGGCCCGGGGATGGTTCCGGAGGCTCCAGTTGACTGTTCCTCTTGCCATGGTTCTTGGAAAACCTTGGCAGGTGTTGACGAAGCTCTCCGCGCGGTGAATGACCTTAATCGGAACTTCGTGTGTGTTTGGCCCGAGCATACGGGTCTCCTGCCGGTACGGCCTTTGGCACCATGATTTGTGCTTCTGGCTCAGACGGACCTGTGCTCGAAGCTTCCTTGTGGGGTGGTACAACACCCAGGATAATTCCGCCTTGACTGGCGACCAATCGGCCACTAACGGGCCCACTATGGTGAGAAGTCGAGCCCGTGTCGGGTGATCGGGGCCTTCTGCTGACAGAACCCTCGGCCCCTTGTTGTGAACGGCCGAGGACGTTCTTCCTCCTTAGGAGAGTCACCAGGTTGACCGTCATCCTTGGTCGGGCGATGGGTGTAGGGTAGCGGCATGATGGAGTCGATGCCGGATCATTAGGCAGGCTTGGTCGCACTGCCGGTTGGTTGTGGATTCATCTCGACTTTCCTGAGGTGAAGTCCCCGGTGTTCACTTCCAGGTGACTCGGGGCTCTGGCAGCTTGAGAAGCCTTCAGTAAGTTGATCTTCATCGGCTTCTGTGCTTCAGTGGGCCGCATCATTTGTCTTTGCAGCTTGGTCGCCGAAGGATCATATTTTGAGTGCCAACAAATGCCCCCCAGACATGGGTGGTGCAAGCGAGGCAGGAGTGCAGCAGGATCGACGGATGAGCTTTGTCTGGATTGATCTCCTCTGGTGACGGAAGCTTGAAACGGCACTTAATTCCGGCATCGGAAGCTAATCCGGCGTGATCGGAGGCTTGTACGGCGCTATTAAAACGGCGCGTCTTTGCCTTGTTGTTAAAACGGTGCCGCTTAAAGCGGCGCGCCCTTTGGCTTCGGGGGTTGAGACGGCGCCGGTTTCACCGGTGCGCAAAACGCTTAAAACGGCGCGCCCCGGGGCGCGCCATTTTAACAGGGGTAGAGCCCCCCTATATATTGGCTTTCTTCTTCGTTTTCCTTCACAACTGTTCATTTGTGGAAAACTTTTCTCTCTCTTCATCTCCTTCTCCACCGCGACGAGCGAGCAAGTCAGAGTTTTAGAGGGTGAGTGGAGTGTTATTCCATTTGGGTTTTGAACCCACTCTTCGGGCCCTGGGAGGCTCCTCGTAGGACTTGTCCTCGGAGCTAGATCCCTCGGGTGTCCCATTTGGCCTTTGCTTAGCGCCTCTGGCTGCTTTTAGGGGCTACTCCCTTAGTGGACGACTTCCACTTTTCTTTTGGCAAACCCCCGAGCTGGGGAGATGCTGCCGAAATTTTGTCAGAAGTCTTGCTTTGATCAACTGATTTCTGACTTGGCTTGTTCTTTTCTAGACGTTGTCTTGCAGATAACATGGCATCCGGCCCTTCTTCCTCTGCATCCCGAGTCGCTGTGACATGGGGGAATGTCCACTCCCTTGATCGGGGGTTGAGGCGGATAGTCGTGGTAGCTAAGTCTTCAGACTCGGAGACTGACACCGTTGACACCGGCCGCCTGTTGATTCTCGAAGGCAATCATTTCATGTATGAGCGAGGGGATGGCGTCAAACTGGACCACCCCAAGGACAAACACTTGATGGCATTCCTCGGGCACTTCAACCTTGGCGGGAAGCGCGATATAATTCTTGTCCGTCGAGCTGAGGGAGCTTTACTGGCGAACAGAGATAGTCTGACCAAGTCAGTTACTCATGGCATGCCCATATATATTCCGGGCGAGCTCAGAAAATAGGGGGCCGTTCTTGGCGTGCAGGAGTTATCTCCAGAGGCCGGGCTGCTGACAAGAGCACCACAGTTCACGCCAGACCGCTGGAATGAGACTACCGGGCGCGTCGACAGGGAGAAGCTCGTATATGGTTTGTTCCTCACCCCGCTGCATTGGGGGTACCGAGATGAGCCTTTCCTTTTGGACTGTTTGGCGGTCCGGTTCAAGCATCAGATCTCGGTGGGATGGTTCGGAGAACTCAAAGCCACCGATGCTCACGCCTTCAGACCGGGAGCAGTCGAGTTTACAGATTTTGTATTGCGGCAGTACGCTCCCATCATGGTACATGCCGGTGTCTATCAGAGTGTATATGCTTCCCGGTACAGGTACCTGATCTCCCGAGGTCTGTGCTGCGGGATGATTGAGGTCTTCTGCCTGGAATACAACACTTTCTATACTGCAGAGGGTGAGACTTCACTGGACCTCTGGAGTCTTTCCCAGCTGAGCGGCTTGCCGATATACGGGGATCTGTACGAAGAAGTTTGTTTCTCGGACTGGCTGAAAGACCAGACAGATGGTGAAGGCAAATACTTTACGGGCTTCGCCTACCGCTATTTGATGAAGGCATACCACACCCTGCTGCGGCTGACGCTTGACTCACGGGAAGCGCGGAAGCCTGGCGAAAAGAGACGCGTGCGGATGGGCACGTGGCTTCAATACTTCTTCGGTGGGGAGCAGCAATATGAGGACTTCCCCACGGTGGTTCCGACAGCAGTGAAGCGGAAGAAGAGGGCTCGACGCCAGACGACATACCATGCTGCTTCAGGGAGAGGGCGGCAAGGGGGCCCGAATCCCACAGGAGTTGATGCAGTCACACATTGTGCTGCGTATCTGACATATTGGCTTTGCTCGTTCACCCTCCCTCAGGGGGACGAGACGGTAATCAGGCCGGAAGCCATTTACCCCGCCTGTTTGATGGCTTGGGGGACAAAGCTGTCCCTGTGCCCGGTGGCTCTATGCCTCACATATAAGATGTTGGGGGATTTGCATAAGTCACGGATCCCCATAAATTCACGGACGGTCGGCCCCCCCCATTTCTTCAACGCCTGGGTCTACACTTTATTTCCTGAAGCAGCTCCCCGGTCGATGCAGTCGGACCGTCCTTTGCCGCGGATGATCAAATTTGCTAGTGATGAGCCATCTTCACTGGCGGATCAGCTTTTTGCTATTCGGGGGAAGCTGACTACAGTTCCGACAGATTCCCCAGGAGTTCTGCACTTTTGGAGCTTGGCCGCTAGCTCCAGCCCTCTCGTCAACCGGATGCGGCAATGTCGGTTGTTCGAGACAGAGGAATTCATTCACCAGCACACCGGGACCAAGAGCACGAGGCCAATCTTGGAGCCAGAACTGGTTGATTGGGCACTGTCTATCCGTCCCAGTGTCCTTGTATTTAGAAAGAGCGGCTTATTGTGGCTGGAGCCGTACTACCCCTTCCGCTTTGGCCGGAATTTCGGATACGACCAGCAGATTCCTTCTTCTTCAGCCCGGTTCAATCTCCCGAACAGACATCGGGCTGGTCAGATGACTACAGATGAAGCCCGCACATGGTGGGACTACTTCCATCGTCAGGAGGATGTATCCTTCAGGGTGCCAACCCCGGCTCGTCTGCCTCGAGTGAGTCCGGACTTCATCAAGTGGTGGAATGCATGGACGGGCTTCTATCAGAACTTTCGGAAAGACTGTTGGCATGTTGCCGAACGTCATTTCTTAGATTCCCAGCGGGAGCCTGCTTTGGATGTTGATCCATCCTATTTGAAGAAATTGAAGTCCTGGTCCAACACCGAGGTGATGGCATATCTGGAGGCCAGAAAAGCTGTGAAGGGTAGGTCGTCCAAGGCCGACCCGAAGATGCCAGAGATCCAGAAAGATGACTACGGCAAGACTCTTTGGGGGTTGTGCTGGGTTAGCAGTGACCGGATCGCCCTACAGACGATCCCCCTCCTGGTGGAGGAACCTCTGCCTGCAGTGGCGGGTTGGCGCCCAGAAGCTGACCGTTTTCATGCCTACCGAACCTTCATCAGGAGGGAAGATAGACGGGCTGACTTGTATTCCAGCACCCCTTGGATATTCGCCGTGCTTCATTCTCACGGGCTTTCAATTTCTGGTCCATTAGAAGCCATCCGGGACCATCAGCTCCTAGTATCTTTCAAGTATGTTGACGGCTGGGGTTTGGACCACTTGGGCCTATACCACCACTTATCCTCCTGTGGCCATGAAGATTTCGCACAGCTGGCGGAGAAAAGTGAGAAGATTGGTGACGTGTGCTGGCTTATTCGCGAAGCGGCTTCTCGAGATAAGGCACCCATATTACTTTACTGGTCACTTAGCCCCTGATATACAGGGCCGCCAGGTAATGCTTGTGTTTCCTTTCAGCCTTAAAGCTGCTCCTTTTATAGTCAGTATGCATCTTTCTCACCTATGCGCTTTTGCAGCTCACCTCTCTGTGGAGGTGACCAAACATTACAGGGAGTTGATATCTAAGGCGCAGAAGCCTTCATATTTTAATATTCCAGAGCCAGCTCCGACCATAACATCGCTACCCCCTGGGGATTCGCGGAAGCGAACCAGGTCCCAGGTTAGGGAGGCTATCAGCAAGGCCAAGAAGGCCAAGAGGGCGGACTCCCGCGCTACCCGGGCGCACCGGAGGAAGGCCGCTGAAGAAGAACCCATAGTCACCCCTCCTCGGGTTCCATCATTCTCCGAGTTTGAGGCTGCTTGGATGCAAGGGCCTGAGGGTGAAGGTAACTTCTTGTTCTCGTATGGCTTGTTTGATTATTTCTGCCACCTTGGCTGATCATCCTTCCCTTTTTTTTTAGCTGTTGGCACTACCTCCGCCATTGTCGGGTTGGAGGCGGTTGTTGACACCCGTTTTATACCGATAAGCTGACTCGTTTCTCTTACTCCCATTAGTTGATGACTCTAGTTGATTCATCGTTCATCGGGCCATTTTGTGGCATGTCTTGGGCTCATTTTATGGGTCGTCTCCCTCCTTGGTGCAATTCATGGTGATTCGTGGCTTAATGGGCCTTGGCTTTGGTCAATTAAACGTATTTTACGAGAACCAAGTGCCTAAGGTCATGAACGGCTTAACCTCAACCGTTCAGCCGGTGGGCGGTTGACTATGGACCGTTCATATATTTTGGCTAATTTCTGAGAATTTTCTGAATATCCACCGACAGGCTTTTGTGCGGTGTGATTAGAACCGTTCAATATCATGGACGGGCCTGTTCCAACCGCCTGTATCTCAGAGTCCTACGCATGCCCGTTTTCTCAGAGAATTATCCAAATGATTCGAATTATCACCGACAGGATTAAACGGTCGTCTTTGTGCCGCCCTAAACTAAAACGGTCTCTATACAACCGTTCATATGTTCAGAGTCCAACGGCGAACATTTCGGCCAATTCGAGAGATAGTTGGGATAATATTCTGATTATTTGAATTTCCACTGACAGCATGGACGGTCCGAATTAGACCGCCCATGCCTTGTGCGGTCTATCGTAAGACCGTTCAAGACGTCGGCTGCTGATTTTCAACCGATTTTATCCCATTTATCTCAGGGTTTTATCCTCAACTTGTTTTGATGATTTCTCCGCGGATAATCAACCATTTTTGATGCCGTTTCATCTGGATGGAAGATTATGATATTATCTGTGAATTATCTTTTGAGAGTTCGACCTGAAAAAGTCTCTAAACCCTGATTTCGAGGCTGGCCTTCGAGGTTCTATAAATAGACCCTACGGCCGGACGTCGAAAGGGGGGGAGATTTTGGTCGACGGCGAAGCCCTGCCGCATTTTGAGCGACCTAGCACCAAGGAGGGAGGCTCTCTACGTCCGTACGAGCCTCCGGTCAAGGGAGTAACCCAGTCTTTATAGTTCTTTCGTTCTGTAGCTTTCGCCGTTTTCTTTCATTGCATGCATTGTTCCCATCCGCGTACCCCCCTCCTTCTCATTATCATGCACACAACCATCCCGTTTTTTGTCACCCTAGGGGTTTAAAACCCCCCAGGTATTCCCCTTTTCATTTGTTCATGCTTAATTATTCTCGTTTGAATACATACTACATTGTTTAGGGCTAATCTGGGTGTTTCTTCTGTGTCTCCACGTTGTTTCGCAGGTCAGCATCTAATCAGCACGAGGCCCATCCCCTCTGGCCGGCCGGAGAGGGTGGAGGTCGAGCCCCTTTTTAACTTGCTGAGTGAAGGTCCTGAGCGGCTATCCTCCGGCCGTTCATCGGTACGCGCGGTGCATCAACGACCGTTCTTCCCTGGAGCGCGGTCCGTCTAGCGCCATCCATCTCACTGCAGCAGTTCCTCCCGCATCCCTCGCAGCGTCCTAGGGCGGTCTATCGTAAGACCGCTCAACACAGGGCGGTTCTAATGGAGCCGTTCATTCCTCAGCGCTGCACTAAGGCGAGTGTCTCCCCATTTTCCAAGGTACGGCGTGCCTGTCGCGTACAGCATCTTGGTGGCAATCACGGTACTTTGCTTCATTCCCTATTTTCTCTTCCTTCTCTCACTTGTCTCATGCCCTTGACGCACTTTTGACCCTTAGTGAAAGGGGAGAGAGGAGAGAAATATATATCTACACCCCTTTTGTGGCGATCACGGTGGGACGCCTAATTCCCATCGTGCTTTTGAGTTGCTGACCCTTCTTAGTCGTTGTCAAGGGTTCCTCCTTGGAGTGATTTACAGGTTGGATCACGTTTCTGTCCTCTGGCGCACACGCGGTTCGTCCAGGGCCGTCTACCCATACGCACGGTTGATAGCCCACCGCTCATATACTCTGCCATCAGGTTTATCTACCCCGACCTTTCCTGTTGCAGACGGCTCGCTGGACGCCGTCCATCCGTTTGAGCGGCTTTTACACAGCCGTCCCACGCTCAGGCATAGGTACGCTGTACTTTTTGGGTGGCAGATACGCGGCTGTGAGGCGGCGGTTCAAGTGTGTGAGCGGGTGACTATCGGTCGTCTGTCTGGTGTGTCCCTTGCTTTCTGCTCATACATTACGGCTGGATATTGACCGCCTGAGTACTTAGCGCGGTCAGAGGAGGACCGCACATCTCCTGTCGTAGTGCATTTATTTCATCTTGCTTAGTCCTTTCGGCTGATATATATATTGCTCCTGGTGTTGTTCATTTGGCTCCCCCCTACTCTCTTATTATCATTGCATCACCATGCTTTTATTACTTGTGTGTATACTCGCTCATTGATTGATAGCTGCTAGGCTAGTTTGTGCATGCACTCCGGTGCGCATAGGAGCATCGACATCTTCCCATAATTAGTTGCATTCCTACCGAGGTAGGGTTTCCTCTCGTCTCCATATTCCTTGGAGCCGACTAGGGACCTTGCTGAGGACCTCCGTAAGTCCCCGTGAGCCATGGATTCCCACACGGACGCCGGACAGGTTGTACCGTATCTACCCCAGTCTAGGGTTGCATCTGCGAGTGAGGAGTCCCGATAGGGTCACACAGTTCCTCGTTCTCATCCCAATCAGGCACCTAGTGGTCGAGAGAATTGACCTTTTCATCAATCCACTAAGGTTCTAACCCAAAGATATAAGGAACTGACGAGCATCATTTTAAGAACTTGATTGCATTACTGAGTGATTCTGCTCTCATCTCGCTCCATTGTATGCTTACTACTTGTTGTTGTGCCCCTGTAGTCATTTGAGTCATCATGTGATCAAATAGGTCATTCGACATCAATCTATGATCATATGAGTCATTTGGTATTCTTGGTTTTGATAATGGCTAAACACTATAAGTCATTGTTCTTTTCCACTATCTTATGACTGACATATGTGATGTTTTGTTCATGACAGATATGCACATGAAAGCTCAATGTTGCGCCCTCGCAGGCGGATCGACCTGCGCGGTCAGGTCGCGGGGATCAAGGGGGCAGCGCCTTGCGGGGGTTTCCGGGGGCGGAGCCCCCGGAACAAAATTTGGCTTGAAGACTCAGTAATAAAAATTCAAGACAATCAAGGTCGATGCCATAAACATGAACGGGCGGCTAACGGACTCAAGCGACGGAGCTGGTGCGGCCAACGGACCGAACCGGGGTGACCCGGGCTCTGCCCAGCTGGCGGTCGACCGCCAGCACAGGGGCGGTCGACCGCCCCAGCCAGGGACCGCCCAGCTGCAGGTCTGGCAGCTGGCGGTCGACCGCCAGCCAGTGGCGGTCGACCGGTTTTCCCAGGGATCGCCCGATTGTATGTGTTTCAGTGGCGGTCGACCGCTAGGAGCCTTAGGTCGACCGCCAGCCCCGATGCAGCCTTGTTTGACCTCGAAATCCACCTCGTGGCTAGCCCCTTTCCATGGATTTGTTTAATCAAATCTTACCTAATCTTCCATGATTTGTGGATCTGGTCTAGGGGGCATCTATGGACCATTCAAGGTCTATAAAACCAATACAAGTGGGTTGGAAACCCTAATGCTTCAAGGGGTTACAAGGGTGGCTGCAAGGGAGGTTGCAAGAGAGGTTGGAGACGAGCTACTGTTCACGTGAATAGTAGTTCGTGAAGGTGTTCTTCATCCAATCAAAGGGGAATCAAGCTCAAATCAAAGCCAGCAATCTTCAAGGAAGATTACATCAAAGCAAGGCTATCAAAGTGATCCAAGGAAGCCGGTTTGATTCAAGTTCTTCAAGGGAAATCATCTTCATCCATTCAAGTTCTTTCAAGTTCATTCAAGGTGATATTTCAAGCATTCAAACTCCTAGAAGCTAAAGAAGCAATCAAGATTCAAGGTAGCTTCATCATCTCCTTCATTCATTCAAAGAAGTTCAAAGAGAAGATCAAGAGAGAAGAAT
This sequence comes from Amorphophallus konjac, assembly GCA_022559845.1. Classification (NCBI taxonomy): domain Eukaryota; kingdom Viridiplantae; phylum Streptophyta; class Magnoliopsida; order Alismatales; family Araceae; genus Amorphophallus; species Amorphophallus konjac. The sequence goes on along the minus strand of JAHNEJ010000529.1, from coordinate 25,646 downwards.
TGAAGGAAGAGGTATTGTTCACGTGAACAGTACTCCGTGAAGAACATTCATCCAATCAAGGGTGAATCAAGAAGATTGAGTTGAAGCCAAGAGGAGTCTTGTTGCTGATCAACATTCCATACAAGGGCCAATTCATTTTCACTCATAACTCAATCTCTTGTTTTAGTTCATTCACATTTGTTTCATTTTCATTATTGTTTAAACATTGAAAGTGTGATTCGTCCCTACCGGTGGTTAGTAGGAAGGCAATTGGAGGGTGTTCCAATTTACGGTTGACGTCCCTACCAGGTGGTGAGTAGGAAGGTAATCGGTGGTTTTCGATTTGCGGTTCTGTGCGCTGCACAAGTGAAGCCTCACCGGGTTTTGGTGAGGGGTGGACGTAGGGCTGAGGATTCAGTCCGAACCACCTTAAAAATCCTATCTAGCGTGGTTTGCTTGTGTGATTGAATCGTTCTAGGTGCATGCTTAGGTTAGAATTATTATATATCTTGCTTATCTTGCTAAGTGAATCATAGCATACTTGGAAGCTAGTTTCTATTCCGCTATAATTCATTTTAACTAGCTGTTTAGAGGGCCGCATTGCGAAAAGTGGGGCTGATCTATTCACCCCTCCCCTCTAGATCCGCTGTCCACTACACAACACTTGCTTGGTAGATTTGATTGATTTAGTGTTGCTAGTCCTAGTAGCAAGGGTCTTGGTGTATGTGGGACTGCCTTCTGCCCCCACGATCGCCTCCTAGGGTTGATTCTTATTTCCATTCCTACTCCAACCCCTTGTTCGATTGCGCTTCTTCTTCCATGTCGTCATACGACTTCTCTGCGGCCCACGAGGACTCCCTTCCTCGTTGTCTCCTTGAGGACCCACCTAGGGTCGCCCATTTACAGGGAGGAGAGGGGACGGCCCCTTCACTCCCGACCTCTCTTGGCGCGGGTCCCCGACCCTCTTTTTCAAACCCGCCTAATCAGAATTCAGCCAGCATGATCCTCAATATGATGGCCCAGTTGGATCCCACCCAACTCCATCTCATCAGACAAGCTTTGCAAGGGGGCGATGCCCCGGCCTCAGTTCCGGCTCAGGCCACAGCCAGTGTCGCCACTTCATCTCCTGTGGTCGGGACCACCTCTGTGGCTCCCATTGACCTTACTCCGGTTCGCCCTCAGAACCTTCGCTATCCCAATATAGAAATGGGCCAGGCATCCACATCGGTCCATCAGCAACATGATAAAGGGAAATCCCCGATCCCCTCTGTTCCTTATCTTGAGCCGTACCCTACAATTTCTCCATCGCCTCAGGCCCTCATGGCCCCGGCGGACTTCGCTAGGTAACAATCAGGGGCGGCCCAGGTGGCTCATACGGATATGGGCCCTTCCTCAGCCTATTATCCCTCTTACGGGCCGCCTCCTTCGTCAGTTTATCCTTTGGTCGCCTATCCAGGTGCTGCTCCTCGTGCTCCTTCCCCTCCTTCCCGGGAACAGGAAATTCTTGACAAGTGGGCTGCTATGCAGCAACAAATTGATCTCCTCCACAAGCGGGTCGGCCCGCAATCTCTTGCCGATGTCCCTATCCCTAACTTCAGGGACCTACGTTTTCCTTCCCAGTCGGAGCTCCCCGTGTACCACAAATACGATGGGAACGGCAACCCGTTCATCCATGTCCGGGAGTTCTTATACGAGTCCGCGCAATTCCAGCAAGACGATCGTTTGATGGCCTATTTGTTCCGCCGGTCTCTGGAGGGGATCGCGTTGGAGTGGTTCTACACCTTGCCTATGGAGGAAGCTGAGAATTTCAAGACCGTCAAGGAGAGGTTTATACAGAGGTTTCAGGATCGGGTCAGGCCCGAGTACTCTTTTACTGACCTGGTGGCGGAGAAGATGAAGCCGGAAGAAGACTTCGCAACCAATGCAGACCGCTGGAGACAGATGGCCTCACGGGTGCCCGGGCAGATTCCAGAAGAGGAAAAAGTAAAGTTGTTAATTTCCAATGCTACGCCAACTTTCAGAAATATTCTGGCAATGAATGACATTTCAAACATGCACCAACTATACAGCAGAGCTAGGTTTATCAGACCCAATTAAAGACTCCCCCATCCATTCTTTATTCGAGGCCCAGAAACCCAAAGCCACCAAGAAAACCCAGGCCCCGTCACTGAGGGGGTACAAATTAACGAGCAGGTCCAGGCCGTTCAGTTCCCCCAACAAGCCGCTCCACCCCGCTTCCCACCGCCTCAGCGTAACCCCCAGTTCGCCGCTCCGCCAGTTCCCCAGCCTGCCTTCCAAGTCCCGCAATACCCTCAACAGGCACCTCCGCCACCTCAACAGCCTCAGCGGCCCCCGCAGTACAATAATGTTCCTCCACCCCCCACCTACGGCTCTGCTCGACCAGCTCCAAAAAGGGCTCATTACCCCCCCTCTCCCGGAGACCTTGCCAGATATTTTCTCTGCTCTAATGTATACTGGTGACCTCCAGCTGCCTCCTGAAAGCCCGAACTGGAATCCGGCTGTCGACCAATCCCGATATTGTATATTCCATCAGCAACCGGGGCACACAATAGAGCGATGTTACCAATTCAGAGACCTGGTGTATGATTTGCATGAGGGCCAGAGGATTGATTGGGCCCAGATGCGCCAGTTGATTGAGGATATCAAGCAGAGGCAGAGACAGGCCAGGCCGCAACAGGCGGTGCCCCAGCAGCAGCAGCAGCAACAGCCCCAACAGCAACCGCAACCTCAACCGCAGCAGCAAGACCTTGGGATCCATCAAAATCCCATGCCAATGCATCAGCCCGCTCCTCCGCAGCAACAACAACCGCCGGCACCGGCTCCAGCACAAGTAAATGTGGTCCAGCGCCCAGCCCCCAACGCTGGGTGGACGTTTGATGATGAGACCCCCGCCCACCTCTTGGCCTTACACCACCACTACTCTCCCACACCTGCCATCCCCTCCATCCTTAGATCCGCCGCTACACCGCCCGTCACTTCCCCCGCGTCGCCTCTTAGGCCCTCTACATTCCCCTCTACTCCATCCGTCCTTTCACCACCACCCGCCATGCCTCCCACTATTCCCCCTAAGATTAACCTTTCGCCCATTTCCCCTCCACCAGGGCCCATTAAACCCACTTCAGTCATCCTCACCCCCATCTCCACGCCATTCACCTACCCCACCAGGCCAAGCGGGGGTCCAGTCCAGGCCGTGCAAGCATCGCAATGCGCCCTTCGGAGCGGGCGTCCTTTCCAGAGAATTTTTCCTTCCCCAGGTGCATCTGCACCAAACCCTGCAGTTTCCTCCCCTACAGTTGAACCAGAGGAGATAGACCCGGTGCCGGGCACAAGATATGACTTATTACAGCACTTAGACCGGCTGCCGGCTAAAATCTCAGTGTTAGAACTGATCAAGAGGTCGCCGCTCCACCAAGACGCCCTGAAGATCTTCCTACAGAAAGTTATGGTGAGCGAGGATGTGGCGGTGGATAGCCTGCCCGCGGTTTTGGCCACGATCACAAAGGGGCCCTCTATCGCATTTGCTGAGTCAGAGCTAGCTCCTCCTGAGGCACGGCAGATGCCGTTATGTATTACCATCTCTTTAAACAAAACAGCCGTGGAATCCGCCCTTGTGGACACAGGGGCATCGATAAATGTCTGCCCATTGAGTACCCTTCGTGCTTGTAATATATCAGAGGACATGCTCAAGCCGACACCAACCACGATAGCCGCATATGATAACTCCAGACGTGCTTGTCACGGGGTGGTAACTGTGCAGGCCGAGCTAGGGCCCTTAGTGATGGATGTAGAATTTTATGTGTTGGACATAGACCCAATGTTCAAAGCCATTCTGGGTCGTCCATGGTTGAATAGTTTGAACGCCGTCCCCTCGACCGCCCACCAGTGTCTGAAGTTCCCATTCCAAGGGCGAGTGGTCAAGGTGAAAAGTGTTTCCACAGTTCAAAACGTTGACGCCATAGCAGCCAAGATTCTGCCCACACTGTGGCCAAGTAACAGACCTGTTCTATCTGTCATGGACTTAAACTATTCGTGGGCGTATGCGTCACGCAAACCCACCGCTGCACCAATCAATGTGAAGGTTAAGCCCAAGATGAGAGACTCCAAAGGGTGGCACCTAATTCTAAAATTGGGCTATCAGCCAGGCCGAGGACTCGGCGCACAACTGCAGGGCAGAACCAACCCCGTCCCCAAGGGAAGGAAGATGGGCCGCCGGGGCCTCGGCTACCATGAATCCTCCATGTCGATGCTTGGGGACTCTGGGCCGTTGACCTGGGATTACCGGCAACATTTTGTGAAGGGTCCGTTGCAGCCCGGCACCTTGAAGACCTCGCCACCCAGCCTTGAAGAAAGATAGACGAAGCTTGTGCTGTTGCCGATCCGCCACCACCACCGCAAGGGCTAGCCGGTGACTTGGAAGACTTTGCTAATTGCTTTACAAGGATGTTTTCTGAAGAAGAGGGTGACCCAAAGAAGAAGGAGACGCAGCTGGTAAAGCGCCCTCCGATGCCATTGGCCCGCCAGGGGCCCCGGAAGACGGGGAGCTCCATCACTACTTATTCTATGTCCCCATCCCGTCTCGCTTCCTGGTTTCAACGGTTGGATTCTGTTCCCCGTTCCCCTCCACTCCTGGTCGACCCGTACTTTGCGGAGAGACCGAAATTCTATTCGTTCCATGTGCTTGCGGGCGCTGCCCGCCCATTGATCTATCAACCTTATTCACTCCTCCTCCTCCAGGAGCTCAGCTCCATGAAATGTGGTTTAAGTCTTCGGACCCTTTCTTTGACTGCATCTTCCCAGAATTGTTTCCCATGCAACTTCCTCCTCCTCCGCCTTCTTCCTCCTGTTGTGTGATCACCTCCGGCCTCCAAAAAAAAATGCCAACTTCAAAACGGAGGTCTCCATGGAAGATTACGCTATGTTCTACCCAGATTCCCAGGGGCGTGAGACCCCTGTTTCTTTTCCGGTAGATTTCTTCTCCCCTAGATTAGATGTACAGTGTACAGAGTCTTCTAGGTTGATCGAGTCAGTCAGGGTAGAGTCTAGTTCGAGTTTTGTCAGCCCATCCACGTCTGCGGCACCCGCCGTGACGCGCCCTCCTAAAACCATCCCCAATAGATTTCTACAAGATTTGGCTGGGAGATGTCATGCTCTGTTGAAGTGTCCAGAATTTGTGGAGACCGCAATTATCCTGGAAGATGATGAGGGAATTGATGAGGTATGGAGCAAGGATGGACTAGGAGTATATGAAATTGTGAATGAGAAAGACCCAGCTGATGATGAGGAAGATGAAATGGATGACACTACCGACCTATATGCCCAAGGCTTGAAGAAGTTCGACGAGCCTTCCGTAGCAGTGGATGAATCCACTAAAGAAATTAACCTCGGAACAGAAGAGGACCCCAGGCCCATACTTATTTCCGCCAATCTCCCTCCTTCAGTCGAAGAGGAACTTGTCAAAGTCCTGAGGGAGTACAGCGATTCTTTCGCCTGGTCCTACGAGACATGCCAGGCCTTGACCCCGCATTGGTCGAACACAGGCTGATTCTCAAACCAGGGGCAACGCCCGTTAAACAGAAGGCAAGGAGATTTCACCCGCAGATGGCCTTGAGGATTAAGGAAGAAGTCGATAAATTGCATAAGGCCAGGTTCATTAGAGTGGTGCTATACCCGCAATGGGTGGCAAATATAGTCCCAGTGATGAAGAAGGATGGTAAAATCGGATCTGTATTGACTTCAGGGACTTAAACAAGGCATGTCCAAAAGATGATTTTCCACTTCCTCACATCGATGTCTTGGTCGATAATACAGCTGGGTACGAAGCCCTCTCCTTCATGGACGGCTACTCGGGGTATAACCAAATACTTTTGGCTCCGGAGGATCAAGAAAAGACCTCGTTCACCACACCTTGGGGCACATACTGCTACGTCGTTATGCCATTTGGGTTGAAAAATGCAGGTGCCACCTACCAAAGAGCGATGATGGCTATCTTCCACGATATGATGCACGTTTATTTAGAAGCTTATGTGGATGATATTTTAGTCAAATCGAGGTCACAAGAAGAGCACCCCGCCATTCTAGCTAAGGTATTGCAAAGGGCTAGGGAATACAAGTTAAAGATGAATCCAAAGAAGTGTGTGTTCGGAGTTGCATCAGGGAAATTGCTCGGGTTTATAGTTAGTAAACGGGGGATTCAGATCGATCCAAACAAGGCAAAGGCCGTCATGGAAATGCCACCGCCGAAGAACGTCACTGAGCTTCGAGGTTTGATCGGGCGTTTGCAATTTATCAGGAGATTCATATCTCAGCATTCGCAAAGATGCCGCCCGTTTTATGAATTGTTAAAAGCCGGCGCGAAATTCGAGTGGAATGAACAATGTCAAAAGGCCTATGAGGAACTCAAGGTGTACCTCTCTAATCCCCCGGTTCTACAACCACCCGTCCCCGGGAAACCCCTGATCCTGTACATTTCTGTAATTGAGGACTCCCTAGGAGTTGTTTTGGCACAGGTAGATGATGAAGGAAGAGAAAGGGCGGCGTACTATCTCTCAAGGTTATTTAATCCTGCTGAATCCAAGTACACTACTATGGAGAAGACCTGTGCAGCACTAGTGTGGGTAGCGCAGAAGCTTAAACACTACTTTCTCGCCCACGAGGTTAGGCTCATCTCTAGAATGGACCCCATTCGTTATCTGTTTGAAAAGCCGGTCCTTTCTAATCGGCTAGCTCGCTGGCAAAGTTTTCTCTCCCAGTTCGACATCACCTTCATCGTGCAGAAAGCAATCAAGGGATATGCTATTGCCGAGCACCTGGCTCATTCTCCTATCCCTCGCACTGATTCCATTCAGGATGAATTCCCCGATGAACACCTGGCGGTGATCACTCATCTTCCTTTTTGGTCCCTTCACTTCGATGGTGCCCTTAATTCCCAGGGCAGCGGAGTCGGCGCCGTTCTCCTTACTCCAGAAGGGGTAACCATCCCCGTGGCATATCAACTCTCATTCCCGCCACCAACAATATAGCCGAGTATGAGGCTCTCCTTGCCGGTCTGAAGCACGCCTACATCTTGGGCGCGCGATACCTAAACATCATAGGAGACTCCCAGCTGGTGCTGCGTCAAGTTTTGTCAACCTACCGCACCCGCGATCCTAAGCTCAAACCCTACCAGGATCTGGTCACGCTCTTGGCCAGGCAATTCAGGAAACTCGTCTATATTCACACTCCTCGCTCTCAGAATATCTTGGCCGACGCCCTTGCGTCGCTCGCCTCTTCTCTATCACTCCCCCTAAGTCGCGCCACTGAGACCATTGTGGTCCAAAGGCTAGACGTTCCTTCCCTGCAGGATCCCTGGTTCAACAATCTTAGGATGTCCGTAGAGAAGAAAATAGAAAGGGAGGAAATAAAAGAGGTTTCATTAACTGAGCTCGAGGAGATCATTGAAGAGGAAGAATTGCCGTGGTTTTATGAGATCGAGCAATACTGCAAGGATGGTACATTTCCGGAAACGGCCAACGCTGAGCAGCGAAAAGCCATTAGAAGAGTCGCCGCCAGATACACGATCATCGCCGGTGAATTATACAGGCGGGCCCTGAATGGAGTTCTAATGAGGTGCCTAGATGACGAAGAAGCTTGGAAAGTCGTGGAAGCAGCCCACTCCAGCGAGTGTGGAGGGCATGTGAACGGACAGGCCTTAGCAAAGAAGATTCTTAGGCAGGGCTATTACTGGCCAACCCTAGAAGAAGATTGCTCCACCTATGTCCGTAGGTGTCTTCAGTGCCAGATCCATGCCGACAAAATTCACGCTCCGGCCTCTTCTCTTCATCCTATTACGGCCCCCTGGCCATTTTCTATGTGGGCCTTTGACATCATCGGACCCCTCGGCGATCCGAACTCTGCTGTTAAACAGAAATCCTTCATTCTGACGGCTACAGAATACTTCACCAAGTGGGCCGAAGCTGAAGCTTATGCAGAAATCAAAGCCACCACAGTATGCCGCTTCATCATGAAGAACATTATCTCGCGGTTCGGAGTGCCAAGCAGCATCGTCACCGACAACGGGCCTCAATTCATCTCACAGGAACTCCAGGACCTCTGTAAGAAATTCAATATAGTTTTGCATCATTCATCACCATACTACCCCCAAGGTAATGGCCAGGCTGAGGCCACGAACAAGACTCTTCTCAAAATTATCAAGAAAACATGCGAATCACATAAATTTGCTGATTGGGCCGACAAATTGATAGAAGCTCTATGGGCCTACCGCACCTCCGTCCGCACTCCCATAGGGCAGACTCCCTTTGCCCTCACTTATGGAATGGAAGCGGTGCTCCCGTATGAAATTCTAATCCCTTCCCTAAGGGTGCAGCTGGATAAGGAACTTAATCTCGACGAACATCGAGAGGCGTTGCTAGTCCAACTGGAACTCTTAGACGAGAAGAGGTTGAATGCGGCCAATCATGTCTCAGTGTATCAAAAGCGTGTCTCGCGATATTTTCAAAAGAAGGTCATTTAGAGGAAATTTCAAGTGGGTAATATGGTTTTGAAACGTAAATTCATCAGGTCTGCAGGCCCCAAGTCTAAGTTGCAACCCAACTGGGAAGGGCCCTTCGTAATCAAAGAAGCTTATCCGGGCAATGCATATCGTCTAATTAACTCGGAGGGGGAGGAATTGCCAAACCCGTGGAATGGGCTGTATTTAAAGCGTTTTCATCCATAAAAATAAAACCAGTGAACGGCTCGGTGGCAGGGCATACCCCATCAAATTGCGAAAGGAGGACCCAGGTCCGGCATCTCACACACTACACGACCCCGTGGTGGGGTATCTCTCATACTACCCGACACCGTTTCTCCTTTGGCCATGCCTGGGGAAGGTGGAAATCCTGGCATTTCCTCTCTCTCGGTTGAAAATAGGGGCAAGTGGTGAATAAGGGGGCGAGAACTGACCCAGATTCCCTGTTAAAGAAAGGTCTCAAATAGGGGCAATCCGTTAAGACCTCACTCCGCAAAAGAAAAAGAATGAAGAGAAGAAAAGCAAAAAGAAAAAAAGAAAGAACAGGGGCAAAGCCGAAAGCACAAAGCTCGAAGCTCTCTGAATCCCCAAAGGATGCAACTAGGCATGGCAAGAGTGGCAGTACAGTTTCCCCGCGGGACGTTATGAGCCCGGTCGCATGCGTGCCTAGAGCGGGTGAAGGTTCGATGACGGATACAGAGCCCCGGCGCAACAGACCAGATTCCTTGAAAAGGGGGGGTCCTGGGAAAGAACTCAAGCCCTAAAAACCTCTACACCTATCGTCGACTTCTCTACTCAATCTTTTTTACTTTCCAAGGAATGAATCCCACCCCGGGTATGGCCTCAGCAGAAGCACCGTCGAGCAGAGTTGACTCCGATCACGCGCGGTCCCCCCTTCCCACACGTGCTGAGCCTTGGAATTCCGTAGCAAGACGAGAAGGTCCCTGCTATTGAGACTCGAGCTGGTTTCAAAACCCAAAAAAAAAGTCAGATATTTCAAAACCCAAAAAAGTCAGATATTTCAAAACCCAAGAAAAATCAAATATTTCAAAATTTAAAAAAAAATCAAATATTTCAAAAACCCAAAAAATCAAATATTTCAAAACCCAAGAAAAATCAAATATTTCAAAACTCAAAAAAAAAAATCAAATATTTCAAAACCCAAAAAAATCAAATATTTTGAAATCCAACAAAAATCAAATATTCCAATAATGAAATCAAAAACTTGCATGTTTCCCTCTTGCATTCATCTGCATTTCTCGCACTTTGTTATTTGCCTATTTGATAAGGCTCAACCCCCTTGACCAAAAGTCAAGAAAGGGTCATCTCCTAACTTGCTGTAGGCAAGGGGCTGAGCTTAAAATAGATTTAATCTGTTTCATGTTTGCATGTGTGCAGGGGCAGGTTGAAAGGGCAGTTGACTCGGGACCGCATGAGTATTCAATCCTCGCATTGGCCTATGCAATTACATCACATCATAATCGTATTACAAAGCTCAAACTCAATCTCACCAAGTCTTATTCATATCATATATCAAGCTGTCCGAATGTAAAATCCTATCCCATATCATCATAAAAACAAAAATCACTCAGTCCGCCGCTGGGCATCCCCGCGAGGACGTATCTCTCTCAACTCCCTAAGATAAGCCTGTCTAGTCTCTGGAGCCTCCTCGACCTCTGCCGGTAGGGTGCGTACCCTGCTCACCTCCCACATGATCAGCGCACTCCTGACCGCCTGCTCGTCCTCCTCTGTCCCGATCCTCCGTGCCTGTAGCATGGGAAGGTGGGGTAGCATAGGTAGCACCGTCCGGGGTAACCCAATCTGCAGGTGGCATCTGTGTGGGCTGTACATCGCTAAGGTAGTGTCACTCACGAGCCTCAAGTCCAAGCCAGCTCTCCTCGGTAGCCTGATGGTGGTATCATGGAGGAAGTCCGGGCGCATCACGAACCTATCCAGGGGCAGCCTGTTGATGTACGGGCGCCACTCGTCCCTGGTCTTCAGCTCAGCCGTCCTGCACTCAACCTGTGGAGAAAACCTGAAGGCGCCCCCTATGAAGTAAAGGGGGTGGCTCCCAAAGATCCTGCTAACTGAAGTAATGTCCTCCCTCAGGGTAAACTTCATCCTAACTCCCATCCAGCACTCCAATAGGATCATTGAACCAAAGAGAGGACCTCCTAAGGCTGCTGAAGTAAGACCCTCGTACAGGTAAGCTAAGACAGCCTGAGAGATGGAAAACCCCTGCCAAAGGCCGCTGATGGTGCTGAGTAAAGGAGTCTCTAGGACATGGTCGGCTGAAGGGAAAAGGATGGCCCCGCATAGGCAAATGGACGCAGCTTTGGCTATGGATTCAACCCACCCGCACTTATTCCGGCAATGCTCCACTACCCACTGGCTCAAAGGAAGGAGGTGGATGTGGCGAGGGCCCATAAAGGTACGAACATCCCCGCTATCAGGTATGAACCCCCCTAGGATGAGTTTTGGGTCTATAGGGGCAACGGTATGGCATATCAAGTCTTCCTCCCCCACCTTGGACCTAGGGAGCCCGAAGTAGGTCTCTACCTCCTCTAGCAAGATAGTGGCCTCGAAAGATGGGAAGAGAAAAGTGTGAGTCTGAGGGTGCCAAATCTCCATCAGAGCAGAGATACTATGCCAGTCTAAAGAAAGTTTGGGGTAATTCTGACCTAGCACTAGGAGGGAGTGCAGGTGCCAGGATTTGAGAAGATGAGTCACCCCGAGGGGCAATGCACGGACCATGGGAGCCACCCACTTTAAATTAGAAAAGCGTCTCGGGCCGGGAAGAAGCTGAAAAGAAGGAGAAGGTAAAGGGTGTAAAGAGATATAAGAGGAAATTGAGAGATGGAAATATGAACATATTCTGATCGAACTTACCTCTCTCATAGGGGTGGTACTGAGATGTCGAGGAATCAAGCTTAGTCGTTGAATCGCTTCCCGCTCCTTTCTAGCCGGCCGCGGTCCTTCGAACGACGCACCCTCCGCAGGACTTCCATCATAAGCCCTCTTCATGTTGAGATGATGAGAATCAAAGATTTTAGGCTTTGGGAGAGGGAGGATGAATGAGTTGAGGGTTCAGGCCTCCCTACTACTTATAGGGTTCATTAGGGAGCCTAAGCCTCTTAGGATTAGGCCCAGATAAGTCTAGGACGGGTTTAGATAGGGTTGTGATAAGTTCAAAGTGCCTTGCCCTCGGGCTGGGGACTCTCCAGGAGTCCCCTTTCGGGCAAACAGGATGTTGGGTTGGACGGTCTTACGATAGACCGTCCATACCATATACGGCCCATCATCAACCGTTCTTCTCTCCAAGGAGCCCGAGCCCACTCACTTGTGCGGCCCTAAATCCGCCGTTCCACTATTCCTACGGTTTACATGCAACCGTTCCAACCAATGTAAGCGGCCCTTATAGAACCGCTCTTATCTACGGACGGCTAGGGGAGAACCGTTCATTTTCTCTGCCCCCCAATTAACCTGCTTACTCATGTCTCAATCATTTAGCGCTCTCATCTCACTCAAGTCGGCGTGAGCACTCTCATCTCACTCAAGTCGGCGTGAGCACTCTCATCTCACTCAAGTCGGCGTGAGCACTCTCATCTCACTCAAGTCGGCGTAGCGCTCTCATCTCACTCAAGTCAGCGTGTGCGTCACTCATCTCACTCAAGTCGGCGTGTGCGTAACTCATCTCACTCAAGTCGGCGTGTGCGTCGCTCATCTCTCTCAGGCTAAAGCGCGCTCCTCAAAACTCATTTCGCCCACTCATACAAACATTCATCCACAAAACAAACGAAAAATAGAAGACATGCATATCACTATCATATCATATCATATACAAAGGATGGGCCCAGTACAACCAGTCAAGCAGCTCCCTCTCCCTGGTCCCCGTCGCTGTCTCCACCGCCCTCATGCCTCTTTGGGGGAGGCATCGCTGAGGTCGCCTCATCACGCCGTCACCGGCGCCGCTCCTCCTCCTCGTTCCTCCGATGTCCGGAGGAACCAGTGAAGTAACTCCTCACGGAGCCGTGGGTGCCGTGGCTGCCGCTCGCAGTCGCCCTGCTACGCTCCCGACTCGCCTCCTTCATACCATCCACCATGCCCTCTAGCCAGGCAACCTGTAGACGGGCCTGCTCTGCCTCACTCCTGTAACGCTCGGCCTCTGCCCGGTAACGGTCCGCCTCGGTAGCACCGGCCTGTAGTCGCTCTAGCTCGGCCCGGAGGAGTGCCGTCTCCACTGCGCCTACCGGTCGGCTCCGCGCAGCCTCTTCTCGCACCCAGGCTACCTCCTCCAGAGCTGTCACCCGGCTCCGCTCCAGCTCCGCCATCTGGCTCCGCTCCAGCTCCGCCACCCAGGATGCCTCCTCCAGAGCCGCCACCCGGCTCCGCTCCAGCTCCGCCTGAAGGCGAGTCAGCTCGGACGTCTGCATTCACATATCACTATCAGTTGGTCACATTTCATACATTTCATAAGCATAAATAAGCAGGAGGAAGTGTAGAGATTCGTGTACCCTCTCCGCGAGTGCCACCTCGGCCGCTTTGGCCCGCTCTACCATCCGAGTGAAGTCCGCATCCCGATCGGCTCGGTCTGCTGGGGTCTGGACGGAGGAGGAAGAAGGAGCGTCTGGTCCCGCCCTCTGAGCACCCTCGGCGCGCTGCATCCAAATACTCTAGGTCAGTCATAAGCATAATCATATATAGAACTGCATAATTTAAAAAGTCTAAGGTTTAGGAAACTCACCAGTAGGGCCAGGGCCTGCCGGGCCTCGTCTCTCTCCCGGATGGTGGAGTGCAGGAGTCCCTGCAACTCTGCCACCCATCCTGCAGGGTCAACCTACATGTAGAAGTCTTTGTAGTGCATCATATAAGAATCATAAGCATGATAGACAAAGTTTAAGTTTAGAAGTCGTACCGGTCGGTGGGCGCCTCGGAACACCTGGTCCCGGTAGTGCCGTGCGTACGCAGTGTAGTACGCGCTGTCGCTCTCTGCCCGGGCGGTCACCACTCGCCCTCGTGCAGCCCAGTCAGCAACCTGCTCGGCGTTCCTCGCTGTCCAGTCGTACGCCTCGCGGAGTCCCCGGGTCGTCCTCGACACTCGTTCCCCCGCCTTCTCGGGCGCAGGGAACTCAACGGCCGGCTGATAGACCCCGATGGTCCTCATCACCAACCTAAAGTGCAGTGGCTCCACCACATTCATGCAGTGAAGCCACACGTCCCGGCCAGAGAAGGCCAAGGCCTCGGTCACCCACGGCTGGCCCTCCGGGCTCTCCTCCGTGTAAGGAGTCCACCGTACCTGCAAAGAATAGGAAACTACATCAGCATCATCAGGATAGCATGTATTTAAAGAGTCTGAGTCTAGAAACGTACCGAGGTGTACGGTAGAGTGTCCAGGTCGTCCTGCAGCTCCCGGACCTGCCTCCTCAAGGCCATCATTTCCCGGGGTGCTGTCCACCTCCGCGCTATCGGCAGGAGCCCGGGACGGGTCTCCTCGCCTCTCCCCAACCCACGTAGGCGCACGTAGGCCCACACCTGTATCACAAGGTCGTGTCAGCATTCAGTAAGCATATAGAGTTGCATAATTAAGACTAGAGAAGAGAGTCGCACCTGGAGTAAGGGGGAGAAGCCCCCAAGCATCGTCCGACGCGCCGTCGAACTAAGGGTGTCAAAGAGGAAGGCGAGGACCGCCGCTCCCCAAGCATAGTCACCTACATGCTCGAGCTCCTGGAGAAAGGGGAGGAAGCGACAGCTCATCACGTCCGCCCGAGTGGAGAAGAGAAGCCGCCCGAACATCAGCATCAGAAACCGTCGTAGTACTCTGTCTGCCTCTGGTCCCGGTGCCGCTGCAACCCTCGGCCTCGCCAACCCGACAAGCCGCTCCAAGTGCTCCTCTGGTCGCTCGCCCACTGCAACACCAGCTCGTCGAAGACCCAGGCTGTCCTGGAGAGCAGCCCGGGGAAGGAGGGTCGACTGCCTCTCGGGGCGCCGCAGCTGTAGGCCGAGCAGCTCCCGAGCCATCCCCCGGTAGTCAGGAAAAGTAGTCCCGCTGACCGGCGACCCGTGCACGCGTAGGCCAGTAAGCCTGGCCACGTCCTCCAATGTAGGGACCATGTGCCCCCACGGGAATAAGAACGTCCGACTCACTGGATCCCAGCGGTCGTGCAGGGCATAGAGCAGAGCTGCGTCGAAGCGACACACCTCGATACTCAGGAAGGGGGCGAACCCCATGGCAGTCAACCGCTCCCTCTGGAAGTCCGGCAGTGCGAGGTACACTGCCCGAACCTGCAGCCAGGAGGTACGGGTCCTACGTTTCCCCTGCATTCATCCATCTCATTTACATTAGTCATTTAGTGTCTCATTTTGTTTCATTTAAATAAAATGCTCAAAGTCCAATTATTGATTTGAAGAACGGTTACTCACGAACCGCTCTATATATGAGCGGCCTTCCTCAAACCGTTCTGTTTCTCAGGCCCCCCCGTTTGAACGGGCTATCCCTAGCCATTTTCATCATGGACGGATTACCCTGAACCGTCTAGTTGCCCGTCTTCCTAAGGAATAACGGCCCACCTTTGGCCGTATTGTTTTCATGACGGTCCTGTAAGGACCGTATTGTTTCTCTTGGCTACATGATTGGACGACCCACAGGGTCCGTCTACATTTTGAACGGTGATACCCTCACCGTATTGTGGTTTTAATGCCCCGTTGGCTGTGTGAGTGTGAACGGCGCTCCCTGCACCGTGTTTGTTTGAGGCGGTCCTTTGGGGACCGCATTGTTTTGCGGAACGGTTTCTGTTAAACCGTTTTACCGCCGTCGTCCCCGACGACGGTGGAGGCCCCCCAGCCGGCTGGGAGACCTCCATGGTCCCTAAACCAACCCCCCTAAGACCCTCTAGGCCCCTAAAACTAACATGCATGGAATGAAAGGGTTAGAAATGGAAGAAAAGGTAAGGGGGAACCTACCTCAGGATCCCGTGGTTTCTTGGCCGCCCCCGCGGGCGGTGGTCCTCCAACCACCTCCTCCTCGCCGGCAGGGGCCTCTTCGTCGGTGACGACGATGGCGAGCTCCTCCATCGTCACCCCGGGTGTGCCCTCTTCCTCCGACGGCGGTGGCGGTCGCTCCGGCGGCGGCGCGCCCTCACCGACGACCGACGGCCTGGCCGCCTGGTGCTTCGTCCGGGTCATCAAATGGGCTGAGGGTGCAGTGAGGTTGAGAGAGGGAGGGGGGTTGAGAAGAGAGAGTGAGAGAGAGAGAGTGAGGGCGTTGCTTGCCCCTTTGTCCCTTCCACCGCCGGTTATGGTGGAGGGAGACGAGGGGGTTCCTTTTTTTTTGAAGCTGCAGAGAAGAGCGGTCTATCGTTAGACCGTTCATTGTGTGAACGGTTCGTATCTAACCGTATGTCTCTCTTGACCGTTAATTTTAAGTCGATTGGAATTCTGGGCATGAACGGTTCCCACAGAGCCGTTCCTATTAAAACGGTGTGTACACAACCGTTCATCACTGGCAACCGGCCCTGAAAGAATTGTTTGAATGTCAGGTACACACGGTTAACATAGAGCCGTTTGGAATATAGAACGGTTGAGACGCGGTCGTATATCTTGTTGATGTGTTTAAATCATGAATATTGAATATTTTATTTGGAAATACATCTCTTAACCATCTTATGCAGCATCACTTCAGCCAAGTCTCGCCATTTCGCCTGCACAGGTAAGTCAGGTATGGCCTTCTGTCCCTAAATCCCTTATTGCATTATTATATGATATTATATTATATTATTTCGAGAGCCGGCAGGTTTCTTATGTGTCCCAGGATCTGATGTTCCCCTTCAACAAAAACAAGGATGATCCAGGCTCATATACCTAACCTTCGGATAGGCCGTTAAGTTGGGATGCCACGAGGAGGACGGTTCTATCCGCACGCTGTGGTGGCGGACGGTATCTTGACTCTGATATTCCCAGCTTAATAATACTACTCTCGAATATTTTATATTTTAATCTTTCTTCGCATTCATTTTAACGATTTCTTTTACTTTTAGCCCAGCATGCATCATGTGCATCCTTTTGAGCTTTCATGCCTCATAGTCTGCTTAAGAAATGTCCCGTTAAGTGATGGTCAGCTGTGTGTCTCAATGCTCGAGTAAGATGAACTAATTCCATTCCGAATTCGAAGGTTTTCTTTGGTCGGTTCGTTGGGGTCGGTTGACTGAAAGATCCCTGTCTGGAGCTTTAGCACTTTTTTTCTCTTTTGTGGCCCCCTCATTGGACCGCGGGATTGTGTCCCCCATGAGGTTGGTCTTGTCAGTTGATTTCGTTTAGTTTAGTTCCTCCAGACGGGTGTCGCTTTTGGTTTAATCATTCCTAACGTTCGGTCCAGGATTTTCCGAAAGATTCTCACTGCTTGTTGTCAGAAACGGGTGTCGTTTTACCTTAACGCCCGCTTTTTCGGTCCACTCCGCTGCATTTTCGCTCCACCTCCATGTTCCATGTCACCTCCGCTTCACCTCCGCTCACTCCCCTGCAAAGAGGACGTTAAGGAGGGGCATCTGTTGACACCCGTTTTATACCGATAAGCTGACTCGTTTCTCTTACTCCCATTAGTTGATGACTCTAGTTGATTCATCATTCATCGGGCCATTTTTGTGGCATGTCTTGGGCTCATTTTATGGGTCGTCTCCCTCCTTGGTGCAATTCGTGGTGATTCGGGGCTTAATGGGCCTTGGCTTTGGTCAATTGAACGTATTTTACGAGAATCAAGTGCCTAAGGTCATGAACGGTTTCACATCAGCCGTTCATCAGGTGGGCGGTTGAATATGGACCGTTCATATATTTTGGCTAATTTCTGAGAATTTTCTGAATATCCACCGACAGGCTTTTGTGCGGTGTGATTAGAACCGTTCAATATCATGGACGGGCCTGTTCCAACCGCGTGTATCTCAGAGTCCTACGCACGCCTATTTTCTCATAGAATTATCCAAATGATTCGAATTATCACCGACAGGATTAAACGGTCGTCTTTGTGCCGCCCTAAACTAAAACGGTCTCTATACAACCGTTCATATGTTCAGAGTCCAACGGCGAACATTTCGGCCAGTTCGAGAGATAGTTGGGATAATATTCTGATTATTCGAATTTCCACCGACAGCATGGATGGTCCGAATTAGACCGCCCATGCCTTGTGCGGTCTATCGTAAGACCGTTCAAGACGTCGGCTGCTGATTTTCAACCGATTTTATCCCATTTATCTCATGGTTTTATCCTCAACTTGTTTTGATGATTTCTCCGCAGATAATCAACCATTTTTTATGCCGTTTCATCTGGATGGAAGATTCTGATATTATCTGCGAATTATCTTTTGAGAGTTCGACCTGAAAAAGTCTCTAAACCCTGATTTCGAGGCTGGCCTTCGAGGTTCTATAAATAGACCCTACGGCCGGACGTCGAAAGGGGGGGAGATTTTGGTCGACGGCGAAGCCCTGCCGCATTTTGAGCGACCTAGCACCAAGGAGGGAGGCTCTCTACGTCCGCACGAGCCTCCGGTCAAGGGAGTAGCCCAGTCTTATAGTTCTTTCGTTCTGTAGCTTTCGCCGTTTTCTTTCATTGCATGCATTGTTCCCATCCGCGTACCCCCCTCCTTCTCATTATCATGCACACAACCATCCCGTTTTTTGTCACCCTAGGGGTTTAAAACCCCCCAGGTATTCCCCTTTTCATTTGTTCATGCTTAATTATTCTCGTTTGAATACATACTACATTGTTTAGGGCTAATCTGGGTGTTTCTTCTGTGTCTCCACGTTGTTTCGCAGGTCAGCATCTAATCAGCACGAGGCCCATCCCCTCTGGCCGGCCGGAGAGGGTGGAGGTCGAGCCCCTTTTCAACTTGCTGAGTGAAGGTCCTGAGCGGCTATCCTCCGGCCGTTCATCGGTACGCGCGGTGCATCAACGACCGTTCTTCCCTGGAGCGCGGTCCGTCTAGCGCCGTCCATCTCACTGCAGCAGTTCCTCCCGCATCCCTCGCAGCGTCCTAGGGCGGTCTATCGTAAGACCGCTCAACACAGGGTGGTTCTAATGGAGCCGTTCATTCCTCAGCGCTGCACTAAGGCGAGTGTCTCCCCATTTTCCAAGGTACGGCGTGCCTGTCGCGTACGGCATCTTGGTGGCGATCACGATACTTTGCTTCATTCCCTATTTTCTCTTCCTTCTCTCACTTGTCTCATGCCCTTGACGCACTTTTGACCCTTAGTGAAAGGGGAGAGAGGAGAGAAATATATATCTACAGCGGTGACTGGAGCCGCGGTCGAAGAGAGAGAGGAGGAAGCCCCCTCAGCCTCTGTTGAGGGTGATTTGCCTTCACCGACACCCCATCAGGAGATGGAAGGTAACTTGCAGCTTGCCTGTAGAGCTCGACGGTCTATCGTGCTTTCAGTCGGGTCTTGACTGTTTATTGTCTTTTATCTCCAGTCGATGTTTGACCAACGATGCTCCCCGAGGTCGAGGCCATGGCAGGAGCCGCTACTGGAGAGCAGGCGCCTTCAATGGAAGAGTCCCAAGATATCCAGCCAACTGGTGTCTCCGAGACAGAGACCACCGAGGGGGTTCCAGCTAAGGGGCCTCCTTCTAGCAGCATGGTACCCGCCCAGATACCGGAGATTCGAGAACAGGCGGAAGAGTCCTCCTCCTCTGAGCGAGTTGATTATGGTGGCGGCTCCAGCGACGACGAGGGGTTCCCACCGGTTGACACCGAGGCTGAGGATGCTGGGGCCTCTTCAGCTTATGAAAGTGACCTTTTAACATTTAGTCCTCCGAGACTACTGGGAGTCGAGCACGGGCCATCATACCCGACCGCAGGAGGGGTCCAGAACCTTCAGAGGCCACTTTTGGATGCCTAAATATAGTGCCGGTCGAGGTAGGAAATGTTCCGACTCCCGCCCGCAGCACTTCTTTTTATTTCCAAGCCAGCTGGCTGACATACATATATGTGATGCAGGCTGAGGTGATACCGCCAGCTGTGATGGTTCGCATACCCCTTCCTGACTTAGGCATGAGCCAATCAGCCTTTGCACCTGTTGTGCGGCCCATCGCCCTATGGCTTCCACAGACCTATGCTGCTGCAGCGGCCTTAGAGGAGCCCGACGCAACTGCTGGAGTCAGTGACCCGGCCGAGGTTGCGGGGCCTTAAGCCTTGGTTGCCGGCGAGGAACTATTGCTGAAGCCAAGCGGCCCCCCAGAAATCGAAGCGGGAGAAATCATTGCAGAAGAGGCCGATGTTGCTAAAGCCTTGTCTGTCATAGAAAGATCCCCTCCTTTAGCGGCCGGTGAGACTGTTCAGGAGGAGCAAGCGCCCTCGGCTGCCGAGACGGCTGTCATAACCTCACCTCACAGGACGGGCAAGGAAGTCGCCATCATGGAGAGCCCTTTAGCTGTGGCAGCTGCAATTGTCGGGGCGGGTGTCGGCGCTGTGCAGACCATGCCGTCGACGTCCCTCAGGGTGGCCGACGACATCTGGGCCGAGATAGATAGCAAGGTGGACTTTCAGCTCCCCGAGACTTCGCCATTGGGCTTACAATTCTCTAGTGACATGGTGTGGCAGTCTCTGGATAATCTCTAGCGAGCCGTGTCAACTTCCCCGGGTCTAACCTATGTGCAGCTGAGGGGCCTGATAGAACACCTCTCCCGATCATTATTAGCATTCGGCTGCCCAATGGATGACTGGACCCCGCGGGTTATAATGCTGTTAAAGCATGCCAACAGGCGGGATTTCCTCAGCCGGGAGGTATTTGATCAGCTGGCGGCTGTGAAGCTAGAGAGGGCAGATTGCCGCGCCGCTACCACTTCATTGATGATGACAAGGGTCGAAAAAGGGTAGCGACTGATCTTGCCGATGGTGACAAGGGTCGAGAAGGTAGCGACCGATCTTACCGATGGTGACAAGGGTCGAAAAGGGTAGCGATCGATCTTGCCGATGGTGACAAGGGTCGAAAAGGTAGCGACCGATCTTGCCGATGATGACAAGGGTCGAAAAGGGTAGCGACCGATCTTGCCGATGGTGACAAGGGTCGAAAAGGGTAGTGACCGATCTTGCCGATGGTGACAAGGGTTGAAAAGGGTAGCGACCGATCTTGTCGATGGTGACAAGGGTCGAAAAGGGTAGCGACCGATCTTGCCGATGGTGACAAGGGTCGAAAAGGGTAGCGACCGATCTTGCCGATGGTGACAAGGGTCGAAAAGGGTAGACGGTCTTGCCGATGATGACAAGAACTGAGAAAGGTAGCGACTGATCTTGCCGATGGTGACAAGGGTCGAAAAGGGTAGCGACCGATCTTGCCGATGGTGACAAGGGTTGAAAAGGGTAGCGACCGATCTTGCCGATGGTGACAAGGGTCGAAAAGGGTAGCGACCGATCTTGCCGATGGTGACAAAGGTCAAAAAGGGTAGAAAATATATATATAGGTGGGACATTGGATGAAGACTCCACTTCGACCCTGTAAAGGGTCTTCAGGACGGAGGATGGATCATCACTATTCATCATTCATTTATCAATTCTTTTTTTTTATTCACATTACTGACCTAAGCGCCCTTTCGGGTTTTCGCCGAAGCCAGCCCCCTCTTGCTTTTGCCCACGCGCCCTCTCGGGTTTTCACGTGGCAGGGTACCCGATTTTGTCTGCGACGCCCTTTCGGGTTTTCGCCACCGCTGGGTTATAGCCGTTTTTGCACTTGTCCTAATATGGGAGCAAGTCTGGCGGGGTATCTCTATTTTTAACCCCATTTTTTTATCTCTTTTTTTGAATTTGGAGTACAGAAGAACTTGACTGCTAGAACGCCGACTGGCCTTGCCGATGATGACAAGGATTGGTCCCTAGTTTAGTTCATCGACACTGGTTAAATGTCGAAGGAAAGGACATGGTTCATTAACAAGGACGTAAGATCCGAGTTAAGGGTAGAGGTCGATTGATTCCGTCGATGATGGCGAGGGTCGAACACAAGTTTATTCATCAGCACGGGTCACATGCCAAAGCAAAAGTAGGATTATTAACAGGGACGAAAGGTCCAAGTTAGGGGTAGAGATCGACCGATCTCGCCGATGATGACGAGGGTCGAACATGGGCTTATTCATCAGCATGGGTCACATGCCGAAGCAAAGGTAGGATTATTAACAGGGACGGAAGGTCCAAGTTAGAGGTAAAGATCGACCGATCTTGCCGATGATGACGAGGGTCAGACATGGGTTTGTTCATCAGCATGGGTCACATGCCGAAGCAAAGGTAGGATTGCTAACAGGGATGGAAGGTCCAAGTTAGGGGTAGAGATCGACCGATCTTGCCGATGATGACGAGGGTCGGACATGGGTTTGTTAGAGGATCTCCGGTGGGACTTTTGACGGTTGTCCCTTCTGGAGTTTCATCGGGTGGAGAACAAAAGAGGAATTTTTTGAATTACCACTTTACTGACCCAAGCGCCCTTTCGGGTTTTCGCCGAAGCCAGCCCCCTCTTGCTTTTGTCCACGCACCCTCTCGGGTTTTCGCGTGACGGGGTACCCGATTTTGCCTGTAGCGCCCTTTCGGGTTTTCGCCACAGCTGGGTTATAGCCGTTTTTGCACTTGTCCTAATATAGGAGCAAGTCTGGCGGGGTATCTCTATTTTTAACCCCATTTTTTTCTTTTCTTTTCTCTTCATTTTTTTGGATATAAAGGGTGGTGGGTCGAAGTGTGATGTCCGACCCTTGGTTGATAGTAGATGGCTGTTGGCCGGAGCACCAGGCCTCGTGCCGAGCAGAGCGGTTCATTCGTTAGCAAGGGCTGAATGCTAATGCAAAGGAATGATCTTTCGCCGATTCGGACGTAAGGCCCGTAACGGTAATATGGTGTATTCTTTTGAGAGCTCGGCCAGGGCGGAGTGCCACTAGACCAAGATAAGGGTAGCTAGGCTAGGGCGGAGTGCCACCAGACCAAGATAAGGGTAGCTTGATCAGGGCGGAATGCCACTAGACCAAGGTAAGGGTAGCTTGGCTAGGGCGGAATGCCACGAGACCAAGATAAGGGTAGCTCGATCAGGATGGAGTGCCACTAGACCAAGATAAGGGTAGTTTGGCTTGGGCGGAATGCCACTAGACCAAGATAAGGGTAGCTCGATCAGGGCGGAGTACCACTAGACCAAGATAAGGGTAGCTTGGCTAGAGCGGAATGCCACTAGACCAAGATGAGGGTAGCTCGGCTAGGGTGGAGTGCCACTAAACCAAGGAAAGGATAGCTCGATCAGGGCGGAGTGCCACTAGACCAAGATAAGGGTAGCTCGGCTAGGGCAGAGTGCCACTAAACCCAGCTAAGGGTAGCTCGGTTAGGACGGAGTGCCACTAGACCAAGATAAGGGTAGCTTGGCTAGGGCGGAATGCCACTAGACCAAGATAAGGGTAGCTCGGCTAGGATGGAGTGCCACTAAACTAAGATAAGGGCAGCTCGGCTAGGGCGGAATGCCACTAGACCAAGATAAGGGTAGCTTGGCTAGGGCGGAATGTCACTAGACCAAGATAAGGGTAGCTCGATCAGGGCGGAGTGCCACTAGACCAAGATAAGGGTAGCTCGGCTAGGGCGGAATGCCACTAGACCAATATAAGGGTAGCTTGGCTAGGGCGGAATGCCACTAGACCAATATAAGGGTAGCTTGATCAGGGCGGAATGCCACTAGACCAAGATAAGGGTAGCTTGGCTAGGGCAGAATGCCACTAGACCAAGATAAGGGTAGCTCGGCTAGGACGGAGTGCCACTAAACCAAGATAAGGGCAGCTCGGCTAGGGCGGAATGCCACTAGACCAAGATAAGGGTAGCTTGGCTAGGGCGGAATGCCACTAGACCAAGATAAGGGTAGCTCGATCAGGGCGGAGTGCCACTAGACCAAGATAAGGGTAGTTTGGCTAGGGCGGAATGCCACTAGACCAAGATAAGGGTAGCTCGATCAGGGCGGAGTGCCACTAGACCAAGATAAGGGTAGCTTGGCTAGGGCGGAATGCCACTAGACCAAAGAAGGATAGCTCGGCTAGGGCGGAATGCCACTAAACCAAGGAAGGGTAGCTTGGCTAGGGCGGAGTGCCACTAGACCAAAGAAGGGTATTCCGACCGATCACTCGGGGAATGTTGGTTGTGCTACATGATACAGCTTTATATGCTTTCCATTGAGGGGAGAGAATTGGATGACTCCTTTGTGGTCCACCAGGACGTAGGCACCCCCTTCATATACTCGGCGGACGATATATGGTCCGATCCAGTTTTCGACCAACTTTCCCTTGGGGTTGGAGGCCATCACTTCTCTTCTTTTGACCATCACCAGGTCTCCTTTCTTGAATTCTCGACCTTTGACCAGCTTGTCAAAAGCACGGGCCATACGAGCTTGGTAGAGTTGGATGTTTTGTTGTGCTCGGAGGCATTTTCCTTCTAGCTCAGCGAGCTCTTCCAAACTTCTTTCTGCATTGGTTTGTTCACCGCTAGTTAGTCCATGCTGGATGGCGACTCGCAGCGAAGGAACTTCCAGTTCAATCGGTACCACAGCCTCCGACCCGTAGATGAGGGAGAAAGGCGAATAGCCGGTTGGGGTTTTGTAGACAGTACGATAGGCCCAGAGCGCTTCGTACATCCTTTCTTCCCAATCTTTTTTATTAGACTTGACAGTCTTTGCCAGCAACGTGCATAGTGTCTTGTTGAAGGCTTCTGCGAGCCCATTGGCTTGAGGGTTGTAGGGGGATGATGTCCTCCAGTCAATCTTGTATTTGTCGGCCATCCGATAAACCTTCTGGTTTCTGAAATGGCTGCCATTATCAGAGATGATTCGGCTAGGGATTCCGAACCAGAATATTATATTCTGTCGGAAGAATCTTGCGACCAGTTCCCCCGTTACATCTCTCAATGCGACCGCCTCTGCCCATCTAGAGAAGTAGTCTGTAGCTACTAAGATATATCTGCACCCCGATGAAGATGCTGGTAGCGGCCCTACCACGTCCGTGCCCCACTGGGCGAACGGCCAGCTTGGCAAGGTGGGATGCAGTGGCACTGGAGGTCTCCTTGCCACGTTAGCATGTTCTTGACACTCTTGACAAGCTTTGGCGAACTTGCAGCAATCATCAAACATAGTGGGCCAATAGTAACCCAATTTCTTTATCTCAATTTTCATCTTTGGGCCAGCCTGGTGTGCTCCAGCTGATCCCGCATGGACTTCTTGCATCACATGTCCCACCTCTGTTGAAGACAAGCAACGAAGTAGGACTTTCCTTCGTGCATCTGCCATTATTCGTAACAAGGTTCCGCTTCTCATCTCGTAAGAGTCTTTGACCCTCATGAGCTTCATTCTTTGTTCTTTCTCTCTTGGGAGCAGTTGGTGTTGAAACCACCGCAGGAGATGTTCTCGCCAATCGGGCTGTTGAACCTCCTCGACGACTACCACCTCAGTTTCTTGTTCGTCGGCTAAGACTTCTGTTACACTGGGGACTTGCCGGCAGTTGATCACTGTTATGTTCAGGCTTGTGTCTGGCGGGATCGCCAACGAACTGGCCAGCTTAGCGAGGGCATCTGCCTGAGCATTCTGGCCTCGGTTGATATGCTTGATGCTGATGAAGTAGAATCTCGACATCAGGCGGGTTGCCAGGTGATGATAGGGGAGAAGTTCTTGCTTTCGAACATCGAACTCTCCTTCCAGTTGTTTTATAACTAGCATGGAGTCTCCGAACGCTTCCAGCATCTGAATTCCCATGGATAGAGCAATTTGCAACCCGATTATCAGGGCTTCATACTCTGCTTCGTTGTTCGTGCAATGCTTGTTTATCGAGCAAGATGTGTGCACCACTTCCCCCTATGGGGATTTCAGGACTATGCCTGCTCATGCCCTGACCCTGGCCAATCCAGTGGCAGAGGTGTCAATTCTGGAAGCGCCATCGAAATATAGCTGCCATAAGGAGGGCTGCACCTGAACGGCTTCCAGGGTTTCATCTTCAGGAAGCTCCGGTTCCAGCAGGCAGTCCCCGGGTATTGGGTGCTCGGCGAAGAAGTCTGCAATAGCTTGGCCCTTGACGGCCTTGCGCGGCACATAGGAGATGTCAAACTCCATAAGGATTACTGCCCATTTGCCCAGGCGACCTTTGAGTGCCGGCTGGGACATAATAT